>KV751350.1:4260701-4328985 GCA_001698575.1 Mola mola | reverse complement strand
CTCTTGCCTATTAAAAAAAGGTGGTTTTCAAAGCCATTTCACCATTATAACCAAGTTCCAACAGTCAAACGTTTTTTGTGTGTAACAAATACAACAGTTCTTTGGGGAGTTGTCAGTTCCTGGACTCTCGTCTTTCTCCTTTGAATCTGTCCTTCAAATGTGGATTATTTGAATTCTCGGAGCTGTTGTAGAGTGTAACAGTTTTTGAGGTCGTATAGCTTGTTTATCCAGAAAAGGCACTCAAAAAAATGTACTTCCACACATGTAATGGGGATCTTACAAAATAATTTTAATAAAACGCACCTAGACGCTACAAGCCCGGTTGTACGGCACTGCCTTCCGTACATGGAAACACACGCTACACGCATCAAAACCGTTACTAGGTTGTTGAGAACGAAACAAGGAAAAAGATGGAGAGTCCACTAAATGCATTCGTTCAGGAATCATGTGCGCTGCTCAACTCTTCAATTGCGCGCAGGTTGATGACATCATGTCCAAGTGACGCATGTCCCTTAAAGGTCCAGTCCGACTGTTACAAGAGCAGTTCTAAAACGTCTTCATCTTAAACTAACATGTATTCAGAGATGTGCTAGTTTATCTCAAAAAAAGTGGAAAATCATTGAAAGGTTCTTTTGTTTTATAATGTAATTCAAACAGTGGAAAACATTCCATATTAATTACGGTAAAACTGAAACATTTAAGCCTTTTTTGTTTAAATTGTTCGGATTAAGGTTTATAGAGTCGCAGGGAAATATTCTAATATAGATATATTTTATTGAACTGTGGGCCGTAATTATCAAAATTAAAATAATAAAATGCTCGAAACGATTTAGATTAATGACTGTACTTGTAATTAGTCTAAAGAATATTTTATGTTAATCTTTAAAAAATGGATGAAAAAAATCGTGATATTCTAATTTTTTGAGATGCACCAGTAAATTGGGAAGGGAAGCGTCGCAAGATACATGACGCACAGTAGGTGGCGCTATGCACCCTCAAAGTCAATGTTTGTGACCCTTTAGTCCAGTAGGTGGTGGTATTGCGAGTTCTGTGGTTGGCAACAGCCAAAAAAACAGAGAAAAGCCTGTAACAAACTTCAAAGAAGAAGAAGAAGAAGAAGAAGAAAAAAAAGAAACCAAATATGGCGGCGCTCAGTCTCCTACTGTAGGCAGCAACTACTAAAGCTAACTGCAGAACTACCTGTTTGTTTGTTTTCCACCAGTGAAGCCGAAAAAATTACGTCACATTGGAGCGTTTATTGGACGTGGAGGTTTTCGTAGACGTTTCCTACCGAAAAAAAGTCAGTCCGGAGGAGCAAAGAAGGTGGATCCGCGGATAGAATTCGACTGTAAACAACAACACACGCTGAGGTTGGAATTCTTGCAAAAACCGTCATCCCGCTTCGCGACCTGAAGTTCAGAAATAATCTGTCCGACGACAAAGGAAAAGTCTCCAGAAGCCCAAACCGAGCAAATGGAACCGGCCACCGGAGACACCCGAGCTCCAAAAGAAACCATGTTGGACTCGCAGATTGGGGGCAGATTGGCCGAAACCACAAGAAAAAACCCTGGAATTCCGAGGAAAAACTGTATAAAAAGTGAAATCAAACTCCCACCCGAGTCTCTGCACAGGGTCATCTTCCATCGAGTTCACCGCATCGGCACAACATCATCCGGAGGATCCGGACCGTT
Source organism: Mola mola (assembly GCA_001698575.1). Lineage (NCBI taxonomy): Eukaryota > Metazoa > Chordata > Actinopteri > Tetraodontiformes > Molidae > Mola > Mola mola. The sequence goes on along the minus strand of KV751350.1, from coordinate 4,327,294 downwards.
CATCGCAAGGTTCGAACACTTTCAGAGGAAAGATTTCGTCAGTGGCAGAGGTGAGGAACTTTTACTATGACTGAATAATGAGGCAGAGACAGTTAATCTGACTGGTGTTTGCATCTGAGCACCTGTATCTCCATCATCTGCCCATCTATGTAAGATCCTGCACGCAACAAACCGGAGCAGCACAGATATTCATCAGTAAATCATACAACACGGGTGCGTGGATGGAGTTTTACATGTATATTGACCGTAATCATTACGAAATATTAATCGGCTAAGACATTTTATTGCTCTTTATTAAATATTTAGCTTGTAATTATTAATACTGTAGTACTGATAAATGGCCCCAAAATATTGCATAATCCTAAACATGCATACATGTACATACTCAGTGTACATACTCATACTCAACATACTCAAATAAATGCCATCATGTCACAGAAGCCTTCAACTTCCACACGACTGTGGAGTTGAGATTTTGGTTATTAGCAAGTTAACCTTGTCCGCCCTGGTGTCATCTCAGCAGCGTGTGCCGACGGGGTCACGTAGCCAAACATCCATCCATTTTCTACCGCTTATCCTGTTAGGGGTCGCGGGGGGGGCTGGAACCTATCTCAGTATCTTCGGGTGAAGGCGGGGTCGCCCTGGACATGTCGCCAGTTCATCACAGGGCTGACATATAGAGACAAACAACCATCCACACTCAAATTCACACCTACGGTCCAATTTAGAGTGACCAATTAATCTAACCCCCAGTTTGCATGTTTTTGGAATGTTGGAGGAAGCCGGAGTACCCGGAGAGAACCCACGCAGACACAGGGAGAACATGCAAACTCCACACAGAATCCTCGAACCCAGGACCTTCTTGCTGTGAGGCGACAGTGCTAACCACTGCACCACTGTGCTGCCTGTAGTCAAACATCTCAGCGTCACTTATCTTCACTGCCTGTCGTTGTCGTCTTTATCCTTTTTTTTTTTTTTTGTCAATGTATTTCCAGACATCACCTCTCCTGCTCATGGCCACCGTGGCTCATGTGACGCCAACCGAGTCGGACCTTTGTAGCAAAAACAACATGCTCGAACTGCACAGTTGTACACGTGTGCAGGTACACGAATGTTGAAATGCTACTCAAATGAGGACGATAACAACAAGTTTTGGGACCCATTCCTTGTGTGAACACCCTCGAGATGCGGTTGAAATCTGATCAGTCAGACCACTTTTGGAGGTGGTTTTGGCCACACGTGACCACATTCTTACAGCAGTGTGAACGCAGTTTTCCACCTAATTCGATCGCCTGTCATGCCCCCTCTGCCTCATTTTAACTTCATTAATTAAGTGATGACCATAGAAGTTTATGACAAGTGGGCGATTTGATGTCTCTGGAAGAGGCTAAGAAACAGACTCAGCCTGCATTGTTTTGATTCTCCCGACTGTCATTGTCACTGCTTTAATGTCCAAATACAAGAAGCGCTCCTTTTTTTTCTATTTGTTGGCAAAATGTGCACGGTGAGGGCTATGCTACCCTCAATGGATATTAAAATGGTAACACTGTTAGACTTGGCAAAAAGAAGTAATTTGTGCCTATTTGTATACAGCGTAGGGAACTGAGACCCGATCAGAAGTGGTTGCAAACAATTCACGTGAAAACGTATTGCAAAACCAGGCTTGAACTTTTGTTCGGATCGGCTAAGACTCATGAGTCCCCTTTACACCTGACATTAAAATGTCTTTTCTGTGATCTGATTACAATTGGGTTGACCACATGAAGTTGATTGTGCTGAGTTCTGCCCGCCTGCAGAGAACTGTTTGCCTGTCGTGGAAACACGCGCTGCACCAGCGGAATTATTAATGCAAATAATGGCTTAATTAATACCAGGTGTAAATGTATGTGGTCAAGTGCCATCCAATTGCAATATGATCATAAAAAACACAGTTTAATTGCCAGGTGTAAAGGGGGCCAACGTGATACCAGGTCTGAACAGCTCAGATTGTGATAATTGTTTTTCTGTTAGATGTCCAGCAGCTGGTGGTGATTAAAGAGGTTCCTCCTGAGTGGAGGCCCATTCTGTTCAGGGAAGACCCAGATCCCCCTCACATTAAAGAGGAACAGGAGGAACGGTGGATCAATCATGAAAAAGAATGGCCTAATGGAGTAAAGGAGGAGGATGATACCAAGCTACCATTCACTACTGTTCTTGTGAAGAGTGAAGATGAAGATGAGAAAACTCGGTTTTCACAGCTTCTGAAAAATGAAACTGAGGACGTCCGGATAAGTCAGGAGGGAGAACCTCTCACTGTGAAGTGTGAAAATAAAGAAAAACCTCAGACTTTGCTGCTTAATCAAGGTCAAACTGAGGAGTGGAGAGCGGCGGAGCTACCTGCCAGCAACTCAGCAGCTCAGATAAAGACAGAAACTGATGGAGACGACTGTGGAGGATCACAAGCTGCCTGGAAGCAACATCCAGATAATCTTCGACAAACAAATGCTAATGAAGAGGATTCAGACTCTTCTGAGACGGATGACAGTGATGATTGGAGTAATCCTTTGACAGATTCTGGATCTGAAACTGAAGACAGTGACAGTGGTTGGAAAGCGATCACAGCATACAAGTCGGGTGTAAATACGTGCAAGGAAGTCCCTGTGAGTGACCTTGGAAATAAATCTTCTTTCTGCACGGAGTGTGGTAAAGGATTTACATTCAGTGGTAACAGTCTCCTTGAGACACACACAAAAGTCCACACAGGAGAAAAACCACATAGCTGCAATGAGTGCGGAAAACAATTTATAAATGAGACAAAAGTTAAAGCGCACATGGAAAAAAACCCAAATGGCTTAGATTCAAATCTGAGGACGCACATAGGGGTCCACATGGAAGAGAAACCATTTGGCGTGAACAAGTCCAGCATATGTCCACCTTTGGAGGATGCTCTTGATTCGGCAGAGCAGAATTCATCACTACCACCTTGCACTGGTAATTTTGTGCATTTTCTATTATTATTATTATGTTATTATGTTATGTTGCTGTTATATGTATTGTATGTGTGAATGTGCACGAGTTTGTTCTTCTCGATTGTTGGGGGAAAAAAATAGATTTACGTCTTTACATTGTAAGGACACATAATATGTCCTCAAGTCAAGCGGTGTAGAAATACTTAGTACAAGCTGCAACTAGGTTCCTCTTGGTTTCTTGTTTGGTCCCCATAAGCTGAAATTGGGTGTATCCCAGTGCGTGCCCACAATGTATAATCAGCATTGGGAGCAGAGCATCTCCATAAAAAACTTTCATACTATTCGCACGGAACGCTAATCATTGGCATAACATAGTGTTAGTCAGAAATGGGTTGTGGTCAAATTCAATCAGACAGATCAGTGATTGGCTGCACCTGGTGTCAATCAGAGAAATCGGTCAAGGTAACAAGGTCATCCAATGGTATGGAAATCTCATGCGAAAAGGGTAAAAAAATGACTGGTGTACTCTGCAGATTTGGGATTAAAAACCGGTAAGTAGTACTATTTTCAACATTTTAACAACAAAATGTATATAGGGAAATATATATTTGACGTTTAAAATTCTCTGCGATCGGCTTTTAAAACCAAGCTAGTGTCGATGAGCCGTAGATTTTGTGGCATTGGTGGCTACTGCCACAACTCATCTCAGGTATTTCCTTTGTTCCTCACTCTCACTGTCGTGGTACTTTGTTACTGGGCTCAGTGGAGCAGAGAGGCCGCATTCGGTACCTGCCAGCCTGTTCATTCGTGTCTGCAGCAGCAGCTGCAATTCCCATCGCTCTGCAGCATCCTCGGCTGTGCTCTGCACCGTGCCCTGCCAGGATCAGGACTGCTTTAACTCTGAAGCCCATGGTTGCCTTATTCCATGATAACAATCTGCAGTTTGTCGGCCATCGGCCTTCTTTTCCTGGCGACGTCACTGATGTCATATAAAGAATGATCTAACGCAATACTATAATAATGCGTCGTTTTTGTTAACCGAGTTCTTGTTACGTGTTTTACCACAATATCTAGAGAACTAAGAAATATTTTGTTCAAGTTTCTAAATTCAGAATATATCTTAATTAATATCATTTGTTTATTCTGACAAATTTAACGGGAAAAAGGTTTCTCTCAAACGTTCATAAAACTTTGATAACACTTAAATGTACCACAGTCCAGTTTTATCTGTGTTTTCTGGGGGTTTCTTTATTTTGAATCATTTTACTGTACTTGTTTGGATTTTCATTCATATAACATGAATAATTTATGCAGTTTGGCATGAAATACAGTTGACCTAACAGTTGTCCAGAGGACATCCGCACCCATTTGACATTCGTTAATGTCCTTTATTCTATAAGAGGTTTCACCGTTTAAATAAGAGTAAGACATTTAACGCTATGAGTAAAGACTGGTTCAGTACTTTACTAAGTATTATCTGTGGAAATTATAACAGCGAACAAGGCAGAGAGGAAGGGAAAGACTCCTGAACAGGATGCGGTGGACCACATCATTCTGGGCAAAGACAAGCCTTTCCTGGAAGAAAGATACATTAGCTCCTTTAAAGGTAAGTTTTCATTTATTATACCACTGTTTTGATGCTATTCAAAGCAGCACATCACAGCAACTCTAGTTAAATATAGCAGTTTATTCATCTCCAAGTTTAAAGGTGTCATATAATTTTAATGAACACCTTTTACATGACAGTGTGGAGTTTGTTGTTGAAAGGAAACAGTGTCGATTAAGTAAAAATAAAGTCGTTCTCCAGATGTACCAGCTCTTACACACATTGGTAGTCAAATCAGTTAAACCCATGTACAGATTACAGTGTAAAGGAACTTGTTAACACTTATAGTGCATGCCGACATTATTTCGGCTAGTTATCGATATCGCCTGACTTTAACTTTAAAATGATAATAATAAAACTTTAAAATTATCGACTCACAGTTTCCACAGATTTTACAAACCAAAGTAAGAGTTGCCGTCGCTCTCTAAAGACAAGTCATTAAAGGGTTGAGTTGCTTAAAAAAATCATTGTCTGTAGGTTAATTCTTTATTCTTTCTCCACTTTTTAGGAAGAGGTGTTTTTACACGAGAGTGCATTGAACCACCTTCTTTTGTGGTGGAATACTGTGGTATTCTGTTGCCGAGCGAAGGTGTAGACGACACAGACAACAACTATTTATTTGAATTCATCTGGAATGGAAGCCGCTATTGGTAATGTGACACTTGTTGACTCCCCACAATGTAATTCTAATCAAAGTGTCAATGTTTCAAAAGAAGACTAGTCATTTTATTTGTAGAGTTCATTTAGCAGCAACAAGCACTGACTGAAGTACAACACAGAGAGATTAAAATATAGGATTGTTTTGAGATGACTGGCTGGTACTTAGCTGCATCGACCCTTTCTTCCATTTACAGTATGTAGAGAGGAAGCTGCACTTCATAGGACAAGAGGGCAAAGATCATTGTTGTGTAACTGTATATAGATACTTAGGAACTTAATCTCCTGTTGCTCTCTGAAAACCCAGATTACATTAATTGATTTTTTTTTTTGATCTATTCTTTCACAGACAATTCTCAGTGGCATAAAGTTGTACTTTAATAGACATTTCAGTCTGTAAAGAATGTAAAATTTTGTAGCAAATGGAATGAAAGGACCGTGTCTGTGAATTATGATGCCAGGGCTTCCTTGCTAAGACTGCTGCCACTGTGACTCGGTTAAGCAGTGGAAGACAAGTGCAAGTATTGAATTAAGTTGTAGTCAACATACATGAACAGAGGTGACGTGCTTTTGAGGGTTCCTGTGCGTAGCTTATTCCGCCATCAACAAAAAGTATGCCAACTGATCCCGATGAATGGCAGGTCGTCCACATTGTTGTCACGGGATAGCAGAAAAAGAACAGAATGTTGGACAAGTGCTCAGGATTCAGCTCAGTGGAATATTTATAGTACAACAAAACAAAAACACTAAGATGCACGCAGGGAAGATCAGAATAAAGGATAAATGGATATGAAAGCATAGAATAACTTTTGAAAACTCTTAACACACTTTAGAGTGATGTTTAAAATATGGTGATGGTGATTATCAAGAGGTTAAAGAAAAGAGATGGATGGATCTTAAGACAGGTTTCAGATGTATAAGAATGTACATTCCATAGCTGTGCCACGTCATCAGAGTTTTAAAAAAAAAATACAAAAATTATCTGGTCTATGTGTCTTACAGCATAGATGCCTCAAAGGAGGACGGAACACTCGGACGACTAGCAAATGATAATCACAAGAATCCCAACTGCACAGTCAAAACCTTAATTGTCAATGGAAGGCCCCACTTGTGCCTGTTTGCCTCAAAGGAAATACTTCCAGGCGAGGAGATAACCTATGACTATGGCGATTCGTCTTGGCTTGGGCAGGCAATCGTGAGTCCAGCTTCATGTGAATGATGGTGTTTGTTATCATATTTTACTCTCACAGATACGTGTACAGGTTTACAGTATTAGTTGTTAAAATTTCGTCTGTCCTGAGGATGAGAGTAGAATGTAGATCAGCTTTGTCTCTAATAATGTGCACACTTTCAAAACTGTAAAATCTTTCCGAATTGGTTGTGCGCCTACACGATTATTCCTCTCTTTCTTGCTCGATGGCCATTGAGTTGTATCGCTGCCAGAGAAATGGCTAAAGCACAGCATACATTTTCTGTGTACAATTTCAGGCCCCGTCTGAAGAGTCATCTAACCCTGAGCCCGAGAAAAAAGCGGCCACCTCATCACAAGAAGAAAAGGTGAGTGGTGCTTTGTAAAATCAGCCACTTTGCTGTGTGTGGCTGGAGTGAATCAGCACCTTTTTGATACAGTAGACATGGCTTAGGGCAGGGGTGTCAAACTCAGTATAGTCCAGCTCAGTTTGACCTCAGGAGGGCCGGACCAGAAAGTAACCATAAAAACACAGATTTTAAGTAGAAATACATACTGAAAATATCTACAATTATTGAACAACCAAACAAACAGCTGAAAAGCCTGTCTTGTGAGAAATTACAAACAAAACAAAACAAACAAAACTTCAAGACAAAACAGTGCAATTTAAATATTAAAACCTGACACTCTATAGCCACTCTTCTCTGTTTCGGAGTCCAAAAATTTGGACTCCGAAATTTTCTGACGTGGCTCATACGTGCAACAATCAGCTAGCTTGAGGTGTAGTCAGTGCACGGGAAAAGGGGTTTGCAACACCCTTACAGGACAGCGCCCCCATATGGCAGAGAGGAGAAGTGCGATTATTTATGAAATAGGATGTATTTTCAATATTCACACGTTTCAGAATTATGTAAAGGGCCCACCTGGATCTCCTGGTGGGTCGCTTCTGGCCCAAGGACCATACATTTTATACCCCTTGTTTCAGGGCTTCATGCTTGCGTCATCATTGCTCACTTTAAAGGTCACTGACATGAATTATACAGACAGCTCTTCCCCTCAGGACAGTCATATTATTTCAGATAGAGGTCACACAAGTTGGTTACATGTTTTGTTTTCAGCATTGCCTAGGCCTTAGATCATAGATGTGCAGTTTAAGGCAGGAGATACTTTCATTACTGCATCAAAAACAAGGAGTTACCAACCTCAAGAATTGATCATATTTGACCCAAAACAATGAAAGTCTTGTTAGATGTCAATCAGAAATGGAAGGTCTTTTTCTCTCTTGTGTTTCTCATGACGAGAGTGAATCTGTGCAGTTGAAAGTTAGTTCTTCTCTCATTTACAGGAACTCTTTGGTACAAGTCAACAATGGCACACTTTAATGGATATAAGATTTCTGTTCTAAGTCTTTCTGGCTTTCACTGTACAAAAATGACGATTAATTGGCGATCCGTCTTTATAACTGACCAACTGATTGAATAAACTCACATTTTTTCCTGTGATGTCATTTGCACCTCTTAGGAAAATGGACCAGATCTAAATGTCCGTTCAACAGCTGCACCAACAATGCTACAACTATTGAATTTGAAGTCCATTATTGTCAAACAGTGACACTGGTAGTGCAACTCAATTTGGTGCTTAAAACCGCCATAAAGAACTGGACATTAAATAATAACAACTACAAATAAAAACATTACCCAGACATACCCTAAGCAATATAAACGGTAAACAACATTTCAAAAATCAAAATCTAAAGTGCAGGAAGAGTAGCAGCATAGCAGCATTAACTCATATGTTAGGGGCACAGATGACCTTGGGAAAAGTACTCAAATCGTCCTTCACAAAAGGCATAGCAATTAAAGATATATTATGTCGGAACTGTGCAATAATTACACAACTATAAATAAACTAAAAATACAATTAAACCAGAGAAATTTTACTCAAAGTAACCTGTGTTTCATTAGGTGGACTATCTCCAGATAAGGGAATTCAGAGACTTTATAACGGCCAGATTATGTTACGACATTAGCAGTGATATGACATTATCCTTTAAGGACACACAATGAGAGTGTGTGCGTGTGCGTCTACGATATTCGAAAATCACTAGAGGCTACATTTCCCCTCTTTCAATCCTCTAGATTGTAACTTCTCCATGGAATAAACTGCCCTTTCCATCCAGCTCCAGTCAGCAGTTAACATTACAGTAAAGTGACATAAACACTGACAAATGGATTTCTCATCAAAAGTTACATATTGAGTAATATCTAAACTCTTCCTTCAGTAAACGGTTCTGGATCAAAGCAGAAAGTGATGTGAATGTTTATTCCTCAGGTGTCACTTTACCTCTTATGCTCTTGCCTGTGCAGTTGTAGATTAATCTTTTTATTGTTTTTCTTACTAATGTGTACGTCCTTCAGTGCCGCCATGACGTTACCAGTGCAGTGATCAGCGCTTTGGACCGTTGTCAAGACTGCAGTGGACCCGATCCCAGACCCAAATGGCTTGGTTTGAGATGTAAATGTCAGTATCACCATAATCCGAACACATTTGGTTTTCTTTTTTGGAGGTGTTTTTAGTGCAGTTATTTTATGCTTTAATCTCAAGAAACATACAAACATACAAATTTTAAATGTGTTTTTTTTTTTTTTTCAGTGTGTTCAAAACTATGGCACGAAACCTGCTTTCACAAGAATCATTCATCAGTGGTATGTAGACTTCTATTCATTCATTTTAAATTGGATTTTTAAAGTTTTAGATGTTGAATTGTGGTTTATATGGTAGAGATTCATAGATTTGTTGGATTAATTGATTAAATAAGGATTTTTTTTGTTTTTTGCGGTGAAGGACATTGAACGCGATGAAGATAATCTTCCTGACTCTGTGCAAAACAGTGATCATTGTAGCTCTGATGACGACTATTCACCTGACGCTGCACCAAGTAGTGATGAATCCAGTACAGGTGAAAAGGATGTAAGTAATAGTGATGAAAGACCTTCCACTAACAGTATTCTTAGGATACCACATCATAAGGTTGCACCAACTCTCTCAGTGTCTCCTATGGAGAGGACTAAGAGGGAGACACAGCCCATAAACTGTGTTGAGAAGGGGGACAAGGATACTTCCAACTCCAACCAACTTTGCATTGGCGAAGACCCCATACCTGATGGTGAACCCTGTTCTGATCATGATTCCACCTCGAGCGATACCAAAAGGCTTCCATCAACTGCAGCAAAGAGTTCTTCTGATGGTGGGGCAGCCATTGAGATTGTGTCCATCCTCAAAGACTCATCTTGCACTCACAAAAATTACTGTTATGTTTGCAAGACACCTCAAACTAAAATTTCACGTCACTTTAAAAAGCATAAAAATGAGGAGCCTGAGATTGCCCAAGCATTCCTGTTTCCTAAACACTCCAAAGAGAGAAAAGGATTGCTTGAGAAGTTGCGGAACAAAGGTAATTATGATCATAATCAAGAAGTTATGATGCATCAGAAGGGGCCTTTGAAAGTGAAAAGGAGACCAGGAAGATCAAGCAGCTTATTGGAGACCGAAACATATGTATATTGTGCATATTGTAGAGGCATGTTCATCCGGAAAGAGCTGTGGCGCCACACGCGTAGATGCCCTTCAAGGCCACTCTCAGAACCTGAAGCAACCAGGCCAAATCGGACCAAAGTTTTACCTCTGGCTGATACTTCAGAGAAAATTTTCCCCCAAGCAGTTTCTCCTGGAGTGTTGAAGGTCCTTGGAGGTGCCAGGCGAGATGAGGTAGCATCTGTAGCTCAAAATGATTTTCTCTTAGTGCAGATGGGTCAGTCCCTCTGCAACAAGCACGGAAGTGATCCAGCAAAATCTGAGTACATCAGGCAGAAGATTCGTGAAATGAGCAGACTGTTGTTGAGGTTGAGAAAAAGATATTCGATATTTAGTTTTGAAGATGCTATAAAACCAAACAATTTCTACAAAATCGTCGAAGCTGCCAGAGAAGTTGCTGGTTATGATGAGGAGAATCACACATATCGCACACCAAGTCTCGCTGTGAAATTAGGACACTCGCTGAAGAAGATTGGTAACATTATTCTCAGCAGGGCCCTTGCAGCAGAGGACGGGGACATGATAAAAACAGCAAAACGATTCATAAAACTCTGCTCAAAGGAATGGAAAGAACTCATGTTCAGCACTGCTCATTCTACTCTGAGCGAATCAAACTTCAATAAACCGTCAATGATACATTTCACAGAGGATGTGCGGCTTCTGCACCAGTACATGGAGAAGAAATTAACCACTGCTGTTGAAGATCTGAAAGAGCACAAGTCTCCACAGATGTTTGCAGAACTTGCGAGAGTGACACTTGCTCAAATAATTATCTTCAATAGACATTGTGCAAGAGAAGTCTCAAAAATGACACTTGAGTCTTTTAAGAAAAGGGACCAGGCTGACCTCCATGATGACATCGCTGTTGGTCTCTCACCATTCCAGCAAAGGCTAGCCAAGCACTTCAGCAGGGTAGAAACTGTGGGCAAACGAGGGAGAAAAGTTGTTGTTTTATTAGACCCTGAGGTTGTCAGTGCAGCAACACTTCTTGCACACAAAAGAGACTCATGTAATGTGCACAAAGAGAACCCCTTCCTATTTGGACGACCGGAGAGTTCGTCCACCAGCTTTTACAGTGGACAGGAATGCATCAGGATTTTTGCACTGGAGTGTGACACAAAGAATCCAGAATATCTCAGTTCTGGACATTTTCACAAACACATATCAACATTGTCCCTAATCCTCAGCCTCAAGAATAACGAGCTGGAGCAACTAGCAAACTTTTTGGGACGTGATATACCCGTCCAAAGAGACTTTTATCGGCTGCCAAAGGCAACTGTAAAGATAGCAAAAATCTCAAAGCTTCTACTAGCAATGGAGAAAGGGTCTCTTGTGGGATTCCAAGGAAGGTCTCTTGACACAAATGAGATTGAAGGTATGTGTTGGTAATTATAAAACTCCTTTAGCTTTTTCTTTCCTCATAATAATTTCAAAGATAACTACAAGATAAATTCAACAAAAATCAGCCAGTAAAAATAAAGAAACGTTACTCCAGTTTTATGCAAAAGTTTGGGAATTCTTATCAGTTGAGAAGATGTAAATACAGCCTCTCTAGGATTAGAAAAATGTAAATCTGCACTACCTTTTCAGGAAAATATTGTCTATTGGTTCATTTCAAAGTCAATCAAAAATATAAAAGATGTCGTTGATGTTGGTTGCCCAAACTTGCCATAACAATAAAGATTTTTAATTTTTTCATTAATTATGCCTCTCTTTAGATGAATTGGACCCAGACACAGACATAGATGAGGCGGATGATGTTGACGGAGACCAAGACAATGAAGAGTCCGCTCATGATCTTGGACAAAGAGGTATGTACCAACATGGGCTCTTCCAGTGTGCATTCATGGCATATTCTGGACTGAGGACCATTCAGACTAATAGCTAACAATAAAAGAACACATACCGTTGATCCATTTGTTGTTTGCACCACAAAGTCATTAACGTTTGTAGCAAGTCTCTCTTCTTGAAACTTGAAATGGATATAGAGTTGCCACCTTAAATAGAGCACAACATGTAGCCAGATCAGCACACCAGGTTTCAGTCACATGGTGGTGTGAAGCGCAAATCTATGTGTAATTATATAGTATATCTAAATGTACATTCAGGACTCTGCATATAGACCAGCTATACTTAATTATTATTGCCCCTATTTAAGTTTTACTGTAGATGCTTTACTCTGATTGATGCCGAGGTTTCCACGTCTGGTCATGTACAAGTGTACTGATGGCAGAGCCAATACTTAATGAAAACGTGGTGAAACCAGAGCATAACAGACAAGTAGTTTGATATGTAATCCAGATTAAAAACACAGTTAGAGCTGTCGGATGCAGAAAGGACAGCTGCAACAAGCAAAACCAAAACTCATTGACTGTGAATAGGAATAGCTTGATACCACTTTTTCATCATCTTGTAAATTAGGTTTTGCTGGTTATCATGAAAAGATGTGCTTTTATGTTTTATGTATTACTATATTTGTTATTCACTGGCTGTTAAAGTGGAGGTCAAAACATAACTTAAATAACTGTTCAAAGAAAATTCTGACTTGGATTGTCAAGTTGAATTATCAAAAGGATTTCATGTCTTTTATTTTTTTAAGGAAAAAGAGAGAGGTCAGAGTTGCCCCCGGACGAGGCTGAGAGCTCCAAAGGTAAAGTTTTTAATCCGTTTCTCTTTTCATTGTTAAAGTAATGCTGTCGAAGAGGATTCCAAAAGTGGGTTTTGCGAAAGCCTTTGAGTTTGTTAAACTTGTGATGAGGTAAACTCTCTGTTTTTAGCTCCACAAAGAAATTAGCATTAATATTCAAATCAAGTTGAAACGAGTCGCTCACAGAATGCACTAAAATGTGTTTGCCAGACCTCCAAGTGGGCTGCAGTGACGTCTTGTGACTTTGCTCAACCCGTGACGAACCTCAGTCTCCCCCTCAAACAAGCTTGTGTTATGAAAACGTCGGTGCGGGAAACTTGAATTGTTTTTATAGGTGAACTCAAGTGATGTTGCTGCGCATGAAAAAAGTATTTCCTGAATTTGGTGCTTCATATTTAAAGTTTTCAGATAACAAAATGAGCAAAGGTATGGTTGTGAAGAATTTACAGGAAATTAAACATATTTGTTACTGATTTGAAAAAAGAACTTGGAAGCTAACAAAGGCTCACAGAGGCAACTGAGATTGTTTTTATTTGTGAACATGTTAGATGGTCAGACACTGAACTGTCGGGAATGTTTTGACTGAACAGAATTATTTCCCTTGTTTCCCCTTAGAAAAACGAAAAAGGGTGGAGCTGACACAGGTGGAGACCAAGAATTCCAAAGGTAATTTTTTAGTGAAAAGTCCGAGTTTGTTGACCAAAGAAATAAACCGTTTGTTTGTCTGCCACTGAATTATTTATTTTGTAATGACAAGAAATGATAGTAAGTAATGGGCTGTTTTATAAAGAGATTTTAACTGATAAATACTGACATGCTCTCATAGTCCTGCACAAAAAAAAAAGTTGACTTTATTTGTGTTTGGTTAGTGCCTGTTCGTAGCTGTTTCCTCCACGGTTGATTTAGATAATCTTTGTGGTGTTTCTAAAATCTCGTGCATCTGTATGAGTCAACATTTGTTTCTGCAGGAAAGCACACATTTTGTGTCATGCTTGTGCCCCCCAAAACAAGCCAGAGGGACATTTTAAGTTACTGTGTGTTCAGTTTTTCAGTAATTTTGTATGAACTGAACCTTTATGGTCTGAAGTTTGTATTTTCAGATATCTGCTGTGTTTTACTGCTTCGTCATGTTTGCCTTCAGCTCTTTCAGGACTTGTGTTAAGTTACTGCTGCTAAAAACTCAACATTTCCTGAGTTTGTTTTCTCAAACTTCTCACCTTTAACTTCAGGTCACAGCCAGGGATCAGTTTGCTCATGTTTCACTTGGTGTTTTTATGATGGCTCCTCGCCGGCGACACTCAGCGCCGAAGGAAGTACGTTCCCGGGCTGTCCGCCCAGCCATTTTTTGTTAACTCTTTATCGCGAAGGAGATGTCTCAAAGACGCTTTGAGGGGTTTTGTTTAAAGTTTCCACCAATGTCACCCTGACCCAGGGATGAACTGATTAGATTTTGAGGTCAAAGGTCAGGGGGCGTGTGACCTGAAATATCTCAAGAATACGTTGAGGGATTATTTCAAATTTGGCACAAACCCACATTTGGACTGGAGGTGAGGCTGGTTAGATTTTGGAGGTCAAAGGTCACTGAGCTTACATATGGTGAGGTGGCAGTAAGGTGGGATCTCTGGCCAGTGTGAAAGGAGGATTAGAAACAACAAGCTGGTCTCAACCTTCCCAAACACAGACTGTTGTGTTATGAATTCACTCAAAATTCTTGCTGATCTGCACCTTCTACTTATATAACTCCAGTGCTCTTTACTTCTTCTCCCAAAATACCAACAAAACAAGAAGAGCTCCTGTTCCTATAAAACTCCACCCCCAAGTTTCACCAGAGTTTCACCCCCGAAAACTTAACTAGCTCTGTAATCCAAAGTTTATTTGCCCACAAAAGCAGCTAAACTTTTGGTAGAGATCTTATTATTTTCAATCACACCACCACCAAAACCACCAGCCCTTCTTCCTGAACCACCAGGTGGTAATTTTCCTACCTGATACAAGTCAGTCAGTAAGTTGACTTGTTGTAGGTAAGACTTTATTTGGATGGGAGGAGGTTTATTTTGCATTTGTGTATAACAGAGGGGACGGTTTCATGGCTTGAGAAGACCCGTTAGTTGGTCAGCTTGATGTTGAAATACAACACACAGAAGAATTAGCTTAAATAAGGACTAACTTTTCACATCAACATGTTCATTTATTGCAGATTCCAGCTGAGATATGACTAATGTTCTGTCTATATCCTGTAAATGTGATCACAAATGATTTAGAGACTGAACAAGCTCTTTCTTGGTTCTCCAGGGCAAAAGAGTCTGGAAACCCAGGGTGAGGAAGCCAGCCCCAAAGGTAGGACTCCAGCCTTTCTTTTATTTTTGTGATGTTTAAACATGAGTTAAATAGCAGGAGTTAATAATTTGTCATCTACATGTTGTCTGTGTCATTCTTTGCTGGATACATTTTTAAAGGCATCAAGGCCACAGACACATTCACGTTTACCACATGGTTAGTTTCTTAAAAGTCTTTTTCAATAGTCAGTGTAGTACCTAACAGGGCATGTACGAGCTGTGCAACCGATCATTCTACTCAGCTGCACGTGTACCATCAACCTAAAATACAAGATCATCTATTTGATCCAAATTTCATATCATATATTTTAATCAGCAATAATGTTTATTCAATAACGTGAAAGAAATAGTCTACAATGTTGGTTATATTAGTCTTAAACTGGCTAAAACCAATATATGCAATTAAAAAGAAAAATGTTAAAATTTAGTAAACCTATCAAAGTTAAATCGGTTCACTGTGAACTTTTTTGAGTCGTCAGAGAACAAAGAATATAAGTGTTTATGTGTTTAGACAAGCTATTCAACACATGAGTGCAGACTCATTATTGATCATCAGTTAACCCAGTCACACATTTAAACTACACACTGGACGTTAATTTAGGTTTAATGTTCTGTCCTATTCACGTCTGTAATTTCAGATACCTGAAAATCTACCTTTTATTACAAACGTGCTTTTGCAGGTGTGATGAAAATGGAAATTAATTCCAACTGCAATTGCAGCTTTCATACATTACATGTTTTAATATGACAATTTACACAAAGAAAAAATGTTTTGTTTTCTTTTTTTTCTTTTTTTTTTTTGATTGGCAGTGGTCCAGTCCAGAAGATGTGTGAAAAGGAGGTGGAGCCACGACGAAGTTAGTGCTGTCATGAAACATTTCAAAATGTACATTACATACGGACGCCGTGCAACACTGTGGGAGTGCAGTCAGTGTAAGCTTGCTGAGTTTGCTGCTTTGAGAGACAGGAGTGTTCATTCCATACGAGATTTTGTAAGGAACAGGGGAGTGACCTTTAGCAGGAAAAAGGTCTAACAGGGACCAGTTTGTTGTATCACTTTACCGTCTGTGAGCCTGATGCTGAAAAAGAAATACCAGCAGGCAAAGCTTGTTTTGCACAACAATGGTGTCTGCTCTGCTGTGTGAAAGCTTGTAAGAGTTATACCAAAGAGGATCAATAGCACACTGTCCCTACCTGTCTCCCAATGCCTCAGCCTGGGCTGTTTCAAACCACACAGCTCAGCCGTCCTCATACACTGGCCTTACTTAGCCTGTGATTGGTTGCCTTCTTCCAAGGCACTGACTATCATTTGTTTACTTTGTATAGCATTCCTGGTTTTATTATATTGTTTAAAATCTTCCTGAAAGTTTTACTTTACTAGTGTGACCATTGTCAATGAGAGGTTCGCTGTTAATTTGTAAATAAAGGTATCTGTTCGTGCGTGGAAGGTTCTGTATTAGTGTCTGTACACCATCTAACAGTGGTCTGTGCAACAAAAAGCCAGCGGTAGGTTTCGGTTCAAGTGTGAACCGAAACCTACAATCAGCTGAACAAACTGCTGATTGTAGGTTTCGGTAAATTATTTAGGGCCATAAACTGTTCAAAATTCAAAATCATATAACTTCATGACATTCACAACAATTTATTACTTTCTTGCATTTTTTCTAAAGATTTCAAAAGCTTATCTTTACTTGTACTGAACATCATTGCAATAGTTTAGATTTCCTCTGGTACCCTGTTGCTGTTAAAACACATTTTAGTTATTCATAAAAACTATTTAAAATGTTAGTTAACGCTGCCTTTCTTATAAAAAACATAAATGTAAGAAATACTCAGGTTGCTGTTTAAGAAATACCCAATTTATCCAATTATTAAAAAAAAAATAAAAATCTTATTCCACAATGAGGCGAGTATATAGACTAACATGTTGGGATCCAGAACATAAACCATTTAAAACCTGTTCGACACATCTGGCTTTGCTTAAATCATTAACCCTGTGATTAGTAGTATTTGACGAAAGGCATCTATTTAAGAGGGTTTGATTTATTTTGCAGTGTGATTATATAAACAGGCTATCAGCATTTATTACAAGCAGAGAGAGAGAGAAAGAAAGAGCCCAGGAATCCATAATGTAGAGGTTAGCCAAAATTGCATGGACAAATTATTGGACAACTTAATAACTTGAATTTTCTGTTTTTTGTGGACTTTGACGGAATAACGGAGCATTTATAAATCATGCTTTGGCCACATATGCATCCTGTGACGGCTTTAAAAGGTAGGAAGACACTTGTGTCATTACAGACGTTATTGTGGTGCGACGGAAATGTTTGATTTATTAAAAACATCTATAATTAAAGAAAACTTTCATTTATGTCTGATCCTGCCTCCCTTGAAGCTAAGCTACTCATTACTTGTGTTTTGCCAAGTTTGGAGGCATTTAAAATAAAAGATTTTAAAGAGATGCCAACAGAAAGAGAGTTTCAAGTTTCATTCCCTTCCAAGCATGAAATTTCAGCTTTCTCATTTTTTTTTCCTTCACTCACTTTTTATTGGAAATGTGCTCCCAATACAGAAAAAGATAAATATATGAGTGCGTAATTTGAACTACCAGAACTTTAACTTTACTCGCTAACTAGCCTGGTTCGCGGTTCCATTAGCTAACTTGGTCTCGAACGGTTAAACCAAGCGAGAAAACCTCCTTGGTACTCTGTCCTGTCATAAAAATGTCACCACTACAGTAACATGTTCTTGTTCTATATCTTCAAACCCCAATTCCAGAAAAAATAAAAACAAAATCCATTGATTCACAAATCCTTTTCAACATGTATTCAGTTGAATTCAGCCCAAAGATGAGATATTTGTGTTCAAACTGATACAGTGTATTGCTCTTTGGGGAAATATACACAAATTCAGAATTTGATGTCTACAACACGTTCCGAAAAAGTTGGGATGGGAGAAAGGTAAGACTGGGAAAGTGGTGAAATGTTGAAAAAACACCTGGAAGATTTGACAGGTATGTTGATTGGTATCAGGTGAAGGCACCATGATTGGCTATAAGAGAAGACTCCTGAAGGGCTCAGTCGACTGCGTGGGGAAAATAACTTTATGAACAACGTTGTTCAATGTAGATTCAAAAAGGATTCACAAATCACTGTATTTTGTTTTTATTCACATTTTACACAACGTCCCAACTGTTTTAGGATTGGGGTTTCTAATAGTGGAAATCTAAGGGAAATCCTTTAACATATTTTTTTTTTTATTATTATTTTCTGTTCCCTTCAGATGTTCAGCAGCTGTGGGTGTGTAAAGACGAGGTTTCTCCTGAGCACAATGATCTGCGGGAGGCTGATATCATCAGTTTCCCGTTAATTGCTGTCCTTGTGAAGAGTGAAGATGAAGAGGAACCTCAGTTTTCACAGCTTCATCGAGGTGAAGCTGAAGATGAGAGAGAGGCAGAGCCTTCAGCCAGCAGCTCAACAATGCAGATGAATCCGGAAACGGATGGATGGGTCTATGGAGCAGCAGAACCTGCCAGGAAGCAAGATCCAGATAATAAATGTTGTGAAGTGATCCAACGGGTAGATTCGGTCCAAACAGAGGATGAAACATTTGACTGTGATGTTTGTGGGGAAAAATTCCATGTTAAGCTAAATCTCAGGAGACACATGAGAGTCCACTTTGAAGAAAAACCATTTGGCTGTGATGTTTGTGGGACAAGATATAGATTCAGGTCAAAGCTTAAGATACACATGAGAGTCCACACGGGAGAAAAACTGTTTGGCTGTGATGTTTGTGGGAAAAGATTTAAAGAAAAGGCAGATCTTACCATACACACCAGAGTCCACACAGGAGAAAAACCATTTAGCTGTGATGTGTGTGAGAAAAGATTTAAAGATAAGGCAACGCTCAGGAACCACATGAGAGTTCACACAGGAGAGAAACCATTTGGCTGTGGTGTGTGTGGAAAAAGATTTAACAACAAGCCAAATCTGAATACCCACATGAAAGTCCACACAGGAGAAAAACCATACGGTTGTGATGTTTGTGGGAAAAGATATTACCGGTCATCAAATCTAAGGGGACACATGAGAGTCCACACGGGAGAAAAACCATACAGCTGTGATGTTTGTGGGAAAAGATTTAAATATACGTCAACTCTCACAATACATATGAGAGCCCACACGGGGGAAAAACCATTTGGCTGTGAGGTGTGTGGAAAAAGTTTTAAGGATGCGTCAAATCTCAGGAGACACACGAGAGTCCACACAAGTTGTGGAGTTTGTGGTTGAATATTGAAGGCAGAGCAGTCTGAAGAAGCACATGGAAATCCACCTGGGATAGAAACTGGGAAGTTGCAGTGTTGCATGAGTTGTTCTTGATTTCTTTTACATTTTCGTAGGTTTTTTTCTTGTCTTGTGTGTGTTTTAAAATTTGTTTTTAAAAAAATCAATTGCCACTTACTTTGCTTGTTGGTTGTTTCACCCTTGTTGGTTGTCCCTAATCCAGGTATTAGAATTGCTGTCGTGAGTTGTAGGAAGTCACTTCCTTCCATGTGGCATTAAGAACACTCATTAATTATAGGTTATGTTTCAGTATAAGTTGTGGACCCTCATAAACAGCTTGATTATGACTACCGATTTGCATGTATTTCTCCTCAGACTGGGACTGTTTGTGACTGATTGGATAAAGTAAACTCATGTTTTTTTTTTATGTGTGAGACTACAAACTTGTCTTTACTGGAGCAGTGAATAATTGCCATTTATGTCATTCCTCTTATCACCATTTAGAGAAGGTTTGTTAGGCTAACAGAATCCACTTTTTGATACATTGTTAGTCGTTTTTGCAGTTTTATGTGAACAAGGAAAGAAGGGCACCACAGTGGTGCAGTGGTTAGCACTGTCGCCTCACAGTAAGAAGGTCCTGGGTTCGATTCTGGGTCAGGACGTTTCTGTGTGGAGTTTGCATATTCTCCCTGTGTCTGCGTGGGTTTTTCTCCGGGTGCTCCGGTTTCCTCCCACGTTCCAAAAACATGCAAATCTGGGGGTAGGTTAATTGGTCACTCTAAATTGCCCGTAGGTGTGAATGTGAGTGTGGATGGTTGTTTGTCTCTATATGTCAGCCCTGCGATGAACTGGCGACTCATCCAGCGTGTACCCCGCCTTCGCCCCAAGATGCTGAGATAGGCTCCAGCCCCCCCCCGCGACCCCTAACGGGATAAGCGGTAGAAAATGAATGAATGTGAACAAGGATCATTTTCACAACACTTCCGTGTGAGTGCTGTTTAAAAAAAGAAGAAAAACTTTTCCATTTTTTAGTCGGGTTGTTGTCGTCCAAACGTGGCCTAACAGATGACGTCACCGTTGGCATATTCTTCAGACAGAGTGTTTTCGTCCGGCTAAGGTGAACTTGAAATTCCTTCTAAGATGGAGAAGAATTAAAATGATTGATGATTAATTAAAAGCATGAAAAAATATTTTCCCTGATTAACGGCTGCAAAGACAGAATAAAACAGCAATAGAAAATTATTAATATCTTAAGGCAATTTATGAGGTTATTGTAGAATTCCATTAGAAATATAAAATTATATAATGACTACAGTGATAACAAATAAGAATATTGTGATTTTTCTGTTATTCAAAAAAGTGAACATTTGATATACTGGAGACTTTTACATGTAAACTAAAATGTTTGAAGCATTTTGATTATTATGGCTTACAGCTCTAAAAAAGACACAAAAACACATCTCAATAATAAGAATGTTTTGCTGTAACTGTATGATTCATAATAATCAAAATTAAAGACAAACAAGACTTGAAGTATTTCGCTGTAAGTGTAATAAATGCAGAATATTTGTAGGTTTCTAAGTATCGCGAGAACTGGACAGCCAAGGCGAGATTAAACATGGCGCCGCTCGGTCTGTTGTTGTGAGCATCAGTTCAGGGATTTAACAATTTTAGATTCAATAAAACCCCCCAGAACGTGTAGGACCATTTTTTTTGTTTGTTTGTTTGTTTGTTTGTTTACTGTCACAGTGGAGCAGCTTTACTTCCTGCCGGAACCGACCAAAGAAGGAAACGTTCATGTGGATCCACTGAGCCGGAAGCTGAAGTTAGTGGCCACAGTCTCTTCCGTTCTCGTCCTGACAGAAGCGACATTTGACTTCCTAATTGGACCGATGCGCCACGATCTCATCAGAATTTCTTCAACTTAAAAAGTTTCATCCTTCTGAGGAACCAGAACCGCGTTCGTTCCGTTCTTCAGGACAACAGGTAAACAACAACAACTGAGCGAACCTGTTCGTGGGAAAACTAAATGTTTGGTTGTATCAGCTGAAAGGGGGCCTGGTCCTTCATGTAATGTTACCTGTGTACCTGGCCCTCAGAGAGCAGCTGACAGGAAGCGGCCACGGCGTCCCTCATGGCCGCTGCGACTCCGGGCCTGCAGCTCCAGGCCGAACCGTGTCCGCTGGCTGCTGGTTCTGACGTGGCCCAGGGGCCTGGACCCCATCCCAACCCGCCTGCAGGTACCCCACCTCACAGGAGGCCCCTTTCTGGTTCACAGTGTCCACAACATGCGGGTTTGAAAAGAAAAGTGGTCAAAAGTGGCCCATAACACAAATATAGATTTTGTTTTTTCAGATATAATCAAGATTTTATGAATGCAAACATTGTTATTCAGCTTCTGTAGGTTTAATTTCATTGCCTAACGATGCTGTCGCAACAGTCAACGGTTAAGAGAAAAAGGGATCAGCACAATCATCCACTGCTGCCCCCTTGAATTCCCCCCATCTGCAGAATCCGAACCCAAAGTTGGCCTTGTGTGCTTCGGCTATTCTCTGTCATGCTTTTCCCTCTTTTTTCCTTCCCAACTCCCATGTTTACGTGTGGCTTTTTCTCACTTTGCCTCATATAACTTGAGTAACTGATGAAAATTCTTTGCATCAAAGAAATAAAAACAGCTCTGTGTGCACTGTAAGTGGGTGCAGCACTGGTGCAAAGAGCAAAACTGGGAAGGACAGCAAGCCAGAGAAAATGATATAGGTATCCAAATTTGGGGTGATGTCTTTGTAACGTGTAAAACTGTGTAAAAACAGTAAAACCGAACGTGTCAAGCAACACAGCTGAGCGTCACACTGACAGGCTCTCAGCCGTAATCATCCAGTCCACCCAGATCAGACCCGACTCAAGGAAACATTAATGTTAGCGCTTGATCAATGCGAGATGAGATGATGCTAATATGGCTGCATGTAAATGTCCCCTGGTGCTGTGATGTCCTCAAAAGTTTTACTCAAGGAAATAACTAAAATAAAATAAATAAAATACTGTCGTCAGTTTGTGAAAAACTTCAGCTGCCTTCATGTTAGTGTGAAGATGTCACAGCATTCAAACACCTGCTCTCCTCACAGAGAAGCATTAAAATATCTGGTGGTCTTATGGAGCAACCAGTGGAGGTTTGTCAACATGGGCAGTAAAATTTCAGTGAACACATATTAATCAAAAATGAATTATTTAATGCCAAATAATGATGAATTTAGAGGTACTGAACGTAAGATTTTCAACCTTAATGTATCATCAAACAGCTCTTTGTGTGTGAAGACACAGAGGAGAAACATCTGAGCTTCTCAGTTCTTTGTTTTGGTAGCTGGTCCGGCCACGCGTGCACGTGATGTGCGCGTGAACCCCTCCCTGTGAAAGTGTCGGCCTGTCCTCCTGCATTAAAGCAAGAGCCTGGGATATGAGCACAAACACGGTTTGAGCACTGGAGATGGCCGAGTGCAGTGAGCGGCGTCCAACGACTCTCCAACCAAAGAAGACTCGTTCTTTGGCCAAAAGGTTTTCAGACAGAGAGAGGCAGAAGACCCGAGTCAACATTGGAACAGCGTTTCCCAGATGGAGGGCCCTGCGAGATGCTAAAGGACTCCAGTTTGACTCGGAGCTGGCTCTTCTTCTACTCAACGCGTAAGTAACGTGTGTTTTCAGTAGTGACCGCTGTTCGACCGAACTAGGCCTGCCTGCAGAGAATTGCGTCCCTCCCCACGAGTTAGGTCATTTCGACCCAAGGCTAAGGCCCCCTGGTGGAAGGCCCAGCTGCCACTGTGGTGACGATGACCTTGGTCATGGCGCCAGGGCTTCGTCCCTCATGCTGAAATGAATCAAATCCAAGGTGGGATGCAATTCTCACAGGGATTCAAGCTTGATTAGCTTAGGTTTGTTACCAAACTACCTCAGTTCTTACCGGTATAATGAAATTAACCTGCAAAATTTGTATTTGCGAGTTGCGTTGCTGTAGCATACGTTGGATCCATGGTTGATTTAGCACTGCTAGCGGGAGCTAACGATTGTGGCTGGATCAGTTTATTGTTTCCTTTGGTGAAACCTCACAAAACATTTGTAGTTACTTTACATGACTAATTATGCGAGCCTCATTGTAACCTCTATTTACAATATCTTGCTCTTAGTTCTAACTGTATTCAAAATGCTAATCTCGAGAGCGACTGGCTAAACTGATGTGTTGTTGAGGACAATGCCGTCTGCATCCTAAAGCCTCAATAGGCCGGCAGGCCTAAAACAAGCTAAGCTTAAAGGCACTGCTAACCACTGTTCGCTGTTTGTACTAATTAACTATACCCAATCACTGTCAGGGCTTTATTAGTGAGTATTTTTTAATCTTTCTATCGTTATAGCTGAATGAGCTAAGAGTAGCTAGAAAGCAAGCCTTGTAGAGTTACACTCAGAGAATGTGGAATGGTTACTAGAGGCTACGACAGGAGTTTTATGTTATTCTAGCTCATGTCCACATGTTCTCTATGTTATCGCAGGAAATAGCTGTGGTATGAATACTTTTTATTCTTGTATAAAATATAGGCCATCCCTAAAACAGAAACAAAATCTGGCCCTTTTCCCTCTAAGTGAATCTAAACTTTTTTCCAGCTATGAAAAGGTCCCTCCAGCGTCGACATACCGGGGGACGACTCATTCAGGGAGGCCTCCTGAATCATCAACCACTGGAGAGGTTTCACCATCAGCTCGGTACGGGGTAACTGTGTAACTGGGTCTTTATCTTGCAAATCATGTGAAGTTTTTAAGTGGAAAAAAATCATGGTCTGTTTTCTCAAGGTTGACAGCTGACAGGCAGTGTGAAATAATGTGTTTATAGTGGGGAAGAATTTGATAAAGAAGGCGTGGAACGAGAAGCCCAATCCGGGACTGAGACAACACTCAGTACATCCGAGGCACAAGAGCTGCCAACCAGGTTAGTCTTACTTTATTCCCTGCTTGAGAAGTTAGTCAGTAGTTTGTGCTGATGATGCCATTCTGTTGTTTACGTTACAATATTATCTGTCTCTCACGAAAAGTCTTTTAAAATGTTTAAAACCGTCTCTTTAGTTGTGATGGAGAGATGGACCTTGATGAGAGCCAAGTCAACAATTTGGAAAATAGTATGTAAGTAAGAAATATACATAAGTTTATTATTGGACAGCCTCATGTTGTATGATCCATTTTTGAATTGGAGCTTCATGTTTGTGTGATAGTTGTTTATGCTGATGATGCCATTCTGTTGTTTACATTCCAATTTTACCTGGCCTTCCTGGAATGTCATTTGAAGGGTTCAAAACTGTGTTCTTAGAATTGATAAGGGGGGGATAGACCTTGATGAAGGCCAAGTCAACAATCTGGAAAATAGTGTGTAAGTAAGAAATACACAAACTTTTTTTATTGTAAAGCCTTAAGGTTTATGATCCGTCATGAATTAGAGCTTCATATTTGTGTGGCAGAATTGAATTGGCCTGTGAGTCCAAAAGTACCCCAGGAGAGGTACTTGAGGAAGCAGATGACAGCTCTGACGAGGATTATATGCCCCCTCCATGTATACGGTACTGGCTTCACTGTATTGATTTTACAGTGTGTGTTTGTGTTTACGAGATTTTGTTTACGCACACCGAACATAAGTTGTCCATCTGATCCAACAGACTGGGAGCCGCTGTGGATGAGCATTCAGAGATCCATAATCTGCCAGTCATTGCAATAGATGAGACAATTCATGACCTCCCTGAGAATGTTGGCCCAACCGATGAGCCTCGAATGGATGATTTGCCACTTCCTTCAGAGCCTCTCAAGGTCCTGACTGAAGAGGACATTGTTACTTCCTGTGCCTCCATCGCTTATGAAGGGAGCGTTCGTCAGCTGGCTGCTTTGGTTCACCTCCCTGTGAAACAATGTCCCTACACAATATCCACTGGACTGTTGTGCCAAAGCCTCCCACCGTTTGAGTGCACCATTAAACAAAGGTCTACTGCCTTTGTTGTTGAATGGGTAATTCTCAAACTAATGTCTTAGCACAATTGTGGGATGTGTCTCTTTACTTCCAAGACAATTACTCTTCTGGCTATCTAAAGTGCTTCACTACTAATAAGCTGTAATGTTTTTAAATTTAAGTAATATCTGTGCTTTGTAGGTACCACTAAATGTCTTTTATGTTTAGGTTTGTCCTCGCGGTCACATGGTCTGGAGCTGGACCTCACAGCCCACTTTTAAGTTTGGGATTCTGGCCGGCGACTTCATGCTTGCAATGAACATCCTGCTCTCTGGTAACAACTACCCTAAAATTGCTCTGCTGTTGCGCTTCATGAACATGGGCGTCGTCAGTCCATCCGACCTCTGTAGGATCCAAGACACCTACTGTGTGGACACGATCAAGGAGTTCTGGATGGAGAGCAGGTCTGAGGCCATTAAGCGGCTACAGGGCCAGGATGTGGTTGTTATAGGTGAGCTGTTAAAGTTTTTACAACTAGTCATTCACAGGTGCCAATATGGCTTGTTGTCAGTGAGAAAGAACGTATCTCTAATATGACACAATAGTAAAGGGACTTTACTACACTTATAATGATGGAAACACTAGACTCTCCTATGCTCACCTTCATTGTATCGATTAGTGCGGAGTTGGCAATGAACAAGATTCAATTTTTTTTGGTTCCTCAATTTCTCTTATTTTTATTTTTAGGAGATGGCAAGAACGACTCACCAGGTATAACTAAATTCTATAAATCAGGCAATTACTACTAATAATAGAGATGCTGCAATTTGGTATCTTGGCCTTGAGAAGATCTAGAAAATGATAAATCCCAGATTTTGTTCATTAGTGGCCATCCTGGATCTTTGAGGCAGGATAGTGTTTCTGATACATTTTCAAGTTGTTATGATTAAAGCCCATATTGGAAATGAAGTTTCCACTGACTAGCTGGCAGATTTATATGTCACGCCCTCCAGGTCATTCTGCTCAGAACTGCACTTACTCCAGCATGGCAGAATCCACAAAGGAGATAATCAACGTGGTCACTCTGGATAAGAGTGAGATGGGGGGGTCCTGTGTGGAAAGGGAGGCCTTGATCCAGACAGTGGAGAAACTTTACACTGAGATTAACCTTGTGGAGTTCTGCACCGATGCAAATGTCCATGTTGGAGCCCTCATGAGTGAGTGCACGTGACATTGTTATTGATGGATGGTTGTATTCGCTATAAGCTGAGTCAAGTATGTCACTAACACCCAATTTCTTCTCTTTTCAGACCCCGAGAGAGGAAGATTCAAAGATCTTGGGATAAGGCACAGCCTGGACGTGTTACATGGAGTGAAGATCCTTGCCAAACGGATTGCAGCAGTAAGTCTAAAGTATTGCCTATGATGATTGATTTGTGTAAAGACTGTAATTGTCATGGGTTACCTCTCGAGGCTGCACAGGTGAGAGGCAATGGCATCCTCCTCACCTGGCTGAAGGATATTGTCAATCACTTTTGGTGGTGCTGCAAAAAGGCCGAGACGCAAGAAGAGTTTTCTGTAAGTTTGATCTTCAATGTTCATTTTGTCATTTGTTGTTCTACAAAAAAAAACTCAGAACTTTTAAGCACTGGGCCCAACTTGTGGCGTTACAATGGAGGTTAATTGACTAATGTGGAAGAAAATAATGATCTTTGTGACCGGTTTAAATGGCCTAAATGATTAATAGTGTCATCGTATTATTTAAGGCACTTTGGATTGGAATCATGCACCACGTCTTAGGCTGTCACACCTGGGCTGCTGGAACCTGCCATCATGCTCACCTCGAGGAATTCAGGTGCAAGGAAGTGATCCAGGAGAACTCTTCGGCACACAAGGCTCTCCTGACCATTGTTGTGAACAAGCGATGGCTGAAGGATGTGCATAAGTACTTGACCTTCAGGTAATTGTTTTTGTTTAAATACGTTTAAGACAGCCAAACAATGCCAAATAAATACACAGAAAATATTTATTCTTTTTAATGTCCTCGTAGATCAACTGCTGAGCTGGAGGATTTCCACAGCCATATTCTGATGTATGCCAGCAAAAGATTTGCATTCTCACCTTCGGTCTACCAGGCCAGAGTTCTGCTTGCTGCTTTAGACTATAACCTTCACCTGAGCAGACCACCTCTGCTGTCTAAAGATGGCAGGAAGATGTGAGTGTCTGATGCACACAAGAACTGTTTTTCCTTTGCAGTGCTTATGTGTTTTATGTCTGTACTAGCTGTTAGTTCTGACAAGAAAATATGTAGCGGTAACATTTTACAAGTAAATAACCTTCACATATGTAGCTAAAACAACAGGAATGCTGTCTTTCAGGTGGAAAAGGCTGTATAAAAAGACTGCCAAACGATGGAGTGTGTACGTTGTAAAGACTCCAAAAACATATGGCTACATCAGGGAACTGCAGGCCAGGATTGTGTGTAAGAGGCTTTCTTCAGATGTGGGGAAGCCACAAACAAGACCTCTGCACCCAGATGACCCCCAAAGGCTTGTTCCTCTCCCATCCGTCCCACCACCAGCCACTGAAGAACTGACTGAAAAGCAACTCAAAAGAAGTTTTGGTATGTAATTCATAATGTTTTACACGTGGTATAATTTGGGGGGGGGGGTTACAGATTACATCATGTTAAATAATGCAAGTAGTCAAAACGACAAATGCAAGTCAGCCGAAGGACTGACCTCTGGAGGAAGCTACAGGACAGTCACAGTGTTCAGTGATGCAAATTATAATCCCCTGGCTCATCCACTCATACACACCTTCACCCTTTATACATTACACCCCTTATGGATGTCCTCCATGTTTATGCACTTTGTGTGTCAGCTGTCTGCAATCCTCTTGACAAATAAACTTGATATGCTTATACTGAGTTATATTCAGCCTGCCTGTTTGGCCAATGTTTTCTTCTGTGAAAGTGTTGATGAAAAGCAAACATTGAAAATCATGAAATCATTGTTACAACTACACAGAAAACCTGTACGATTAACATAGTGTATATAAAGGTGAATGATCACAATGTGGGGGTGCCTTCACAGCACTGTTAGGTTTTTGATGCCCTGATGTTTCACATAGCCACGAAGTGTGTGTGTGTGTGTGTGTGTGTGTGTGTGTGTGTGTGTGTGTGTGTGTGTGTGTGTGTGTGTCATGAAGTTCTACTGATCTCACAGAGGTCAGCTAGAGATTATGAAATTACATAGAAAACTTGTATGGTTACTATAGTGTATATAAATATAATCACGCTTTTTCCAGCTGAGAATTATCCTTAAGTATAAATGAGTAGTCATTTTAATTATACTTACAAATAAAGCACAAAAACCGGGGGTGCCTTTGTCAGATGGCAGTACTGTTGGGTTTTTCATGCTCTGATGCTGCACATAGCCATGAATTTTGAATACACATAGACACAAACTTAATTAGATTTGGATTTTTTTGCAGTGTTTGGCCATATATATAAATCTAACTGTCGTGGGGTTTTAAGGTGGTGCTTTAGGCACTGGATCTTCCCTCTCATGCATCTTATACTTACAACGTCACCTGTGACCCTGGATGAGCAGGAGAGAGGGCTCCTCTTCTGATGTTACCCAAGCATCAGTTCCCACAGATTCTTCTCACAAAACCACAAGGATTCTGAGTGGCCAAATGCTCTGAACCTCAGTTATATGTGTAATTCTCATTCTTCTTCGTCCTTCCTTTGGTCAGAGTCACCCCGAAACCATCTGGCTTCCACCTCAGGCAAGAATGGCTCACTGACAAAGTGTGAAACTCACTGACACGAATGGCTGAGACAATGGCAAGAAGAAAAGCAGTTTTCATATATGTGTGCCTGAGCTCCATCCAATAAAGTCCCAGACTAAAGTTTTGGGCATTTTTAGAGAATGTACCCTCTACTGTTCTGTTATTAACATAATAGCAGCAACATAAACCCTTAAAATGGATGGAGAGCGATCCCCATTCAGGGGAGATCGTAAGAAATCCAGAATGGTGGGGATGGTACGGTGTACTGGGTCTTCACCCTGACTTAGACACCAGTGAGAAAAAAGTTCTCACCGGTTATCCTACTCTAATTTACTGGAAGATACTCTGGCATTCATAATAGTATCCCTGACTGCCTCATCATACTTTTGGATTTATAGATACCACATACTCTTGGACTCATAGATGTTACAACCAACACCCATATCTGGATACATGGACCATTATGACTCCTGAACCTACAGACAACAACTGCTTCTGGATCAATAGATTTGTCATACATCAAGATTTCTAGACTCATGAACTCCTACGTTCTTACTACTCTGTTATTGTCATGTTGTTGTTTTCTGTACAAGTGACATCTATTGCACGTCCATCCGTCCTAGGAATTAGGATCCGCCTCTGTGGTAATTCCTGAGGTTTCTTATTTTTCCCCTGTTTTGGGATTTTTAAGTTTTTCCTCACACGGTTCGAGGGTATGAGGACAGAGGATGTCATATCTGTACAGTTTGTAGAAGCCCAGTAAGATAATTTGTAATTTGTGATTTTGGGCTGTACAAATAAAACTTGATTTGATTTGAATTTGATATTGACAGCCTAAGGGGAGCAATTCTCAGGAATGTCATTCCCTCCTGCCAAGCACAAAATTAATATGTCTGTCACAGCCTCTGTTCCAATGTAGCGAAGCCACCGGTGACAAACTTAAGCCAAACAAATGAGAATTGAGCCAATGAACCTACTTGCGAGAAGAGGAAAAGGAACTGATCCTTGGGTGACACTGGAAGATGAACCCTTTCTCGGGGTCATCCAGGGTCATAGGCGACACTTTTGTTTTAAGATTAGTATCTTACACCTGCGGATGGACGAGAGGGAAGATCCAGTGCCTGAGGCACCATCTCTGGCAGTCAGGAAGGCTGAAATTGAACCTCACCTTTAGCTGTGTTAGGTCAATACTTAGCTAGCCAAAACTTGTATTTTCTTAGATTTACTGTACGTCATCCGACACGTACAAGAAAACTCTATTAATATTAAAAACTACAATGTGAAAATCAATATTCTAGCTAACAAATAATAATAAAAGAATAATAAGTTGTACATATTTCGCACTTGTTCTGTGTTCTTATGTCATCACTTGACACTGTTGCCAAGTGTTTATGTTTTCTTTGCTCTAGTCCTCAGGGAGCGTTTCAGGCTGTTTCACCTGGTTCTGGAGCAAAGTGAGTGAAGAAGTGTGGCCAAAGCTTGGCCAGCATGCCTATTTGTTTTGGTTGAACAAGCTGAAGTGCGTGAGAAACCTTTAAAACTACAATGTGCCTGACTGGTAGTCTGCCAGTACTTGTCTGCATTCATTAAAAATTGGTTTTATGTGGTTAATCAATTTGTGTAAATACATGTATTTCATCGGTGAGGTACGCGAGCCAAATAAGTGTGTGTGTGTGTGTGTGTACATTTTTGGCAAGCAGTTGACCTGAGGACGTTCTCTAATCCATGACCTTGCCCAGGAGGCAGCACATTGGTCAAGGTAGTGTTATTTGTATCAAATGTGGTTGATTCTCAGAATCTGTCATTCAAAATCACACCTGACTTGGCCACAAGCTGCGCTGTCCCGCCCATTATTGGAAAGCTAATGCCAGAAGACACTACTTTAAGGAGATGATGGCAGCTTCAAGGGAAACAGAACAAAATAAATTCAATTGTAAAAAAAAAAATATTCCAGATCTAAAAGTTAAAAATC
The DNA here is from genome assembly GCA_001698575.1 of Mola mola. NCBI lineage: Eukaryota > Metazoa > Chordata > Actinopteri > Tetraodontiformes > Molidae > Mola > Mola mola. Next base: position 4,296,296 of record KV751350.1, on the reverse strand, counting down.
CAGTAGCAGACAAGTGAAAAAATAAGCAACCGGCCAAAACATTTTATCACCAGCTGCTACTGGTAGCAACTAAAGCTACATCTCACCAATGAGCTTCCATCTCAGTCAAAAGGGTCACTTACAAATTCACTTTTCAAGGTACTGAGAGGCTCTTAATGAAATGTAAAAAATGTCGAATAAAGGAATACAAAATACAGAAAATATGCAAAAGGCAAACAAAATTTAAGGGTTTGGACATTTCAGATTTGTAGAGGCAATAGGAGTCAGATACTGAAGTCTGTATTGAAAAGGTGGGTTTCGAGTTGATTTTTTAAATCAGAGCAGTGAGTCTGAGTTGCAGATATTTGCTCGGAGGGAGTTTCAGAGTGTTGTTGCAGCAATGGTAAAAGCTCTTAAACGTGGCATAATGACAGTCAAACCATGAACAACTATTTTTGTGCTGAAACCTGATCAATGCTTAACCATCAAAATATTTCATTTTTGAAATTTGTAACATTTTGGACCAGTTCTTGACATCAGATCTGATATCAATGCTTGTAAGTTTCAATATTAAAATGATTTTGTGGAGGGCTGTTTAAAAACTAAGCATTCAATCGTTTCATTTGGAAGACTTGTTCCAAATAAAAGAAACATTAAAAAAACACATCAAAAATCAATTGCTGAAACGACTTCTGAACTTAGTAGATGTCAAAGTTGTTGTTTACCATCGTCATTTCAAGTAAATATGTTCTTGTCCTGTATCGTAATGGTAATAAAGGGAACACTATCGTTTTCAAATTTGGTTATTTAATTATCATTTCTACTTTATATTTATTTGTAGATGTCCAGCAGCTGTTGGTGATTAAGGAAGAAGTCCCCCTGGATGAGCAGGTCCCACAGCCCCTACACATAAAAGAGGAAGAGGAGGACCTCAGGATAAGTCAGGAGGAAGACCATCTTAGTGGTCTGCAGGAGGCTGATATCACCCAGTTCCCGTTCACCGTTGTCACTGTGAAGTGTGAAGATGAAGAGAAACCGCCAACTTTGCAGCTTAATCAAAGTGAACCTGAGGACCAGGAAGAGGTCGAGTCTCCGGCTGCCAGCTCGGCATTGCAGATTAAAAGTGAAAGTGATGGAGAGGACTTTGAAGTATCAGAACCTTTCAGCAAGCTGGATCCAGCTTGTTACCCAGAACCAAAGACTGATGAACAGGTTTCAGACTCCTCTGAGACTGATGTCAGTGATGATTGGCAGGAACCTGTGTCAGACTCTGGACCTGAAACCGAAGACGGTAACTATGCTTGGAAGGAGACCACGATACCAATGTCAGGTGGAAATGCTCTAACATACAATGAAGACCCTCTCAGTGGACATATTATTTGTCATTCTGCAGAACAAAAGGTAGATTCAGAGACAAGAATCAAGGAAGGAGAGAAACACTTTGGGTGTGACGGTTGTGGGAAAAGATTTAGCTCTAAAGCCAGTCTCATGAAACACATGAGACTTCACACTGGAGTAAAACCATTTGGCTGTGATGTTTGTGCAAAAAGATTTGCTGTCAATGATGCACTTAAGAAACACATGAGAGTCCATACAGGTGAAAAACCGTTTGGTTGTGATGTGTGTGGCAAAAGATTCAACCAGAAGCCGAGCCTCAGCAGACATAGGAGGATTCACACGGGAGAAAAACCATTTGGCTGTGATATTTGTGAGAAAAGATTTAATGTCAAGTCTAAACTCAACATTCACATGAGAGTCCACACTGGGGAGAAACCATTTGCTTGTGAGATTTGTGAGAAAAGATTCAACGATAAGCTAAATCTTAAGACACACATGAGAGTCCACACAGGAGAGAAACCATTTGGTTGTGATGTTTGTGGGAAAAGATTTACCGTCAATGACAGTCTTAAGAAGCACGTAAGAATTCACACAGAAGAAAAACCATTTGCTTGTGACATTTGTGGGAAAAGATTCAATGATAAGCCAAACCTCAAGACACACATGAGGGTCCACACAGGAGAAAAACCATTTAGTTGTGATATTTGCGGGAAAAGATTTAGCACCAATGACAGTCTTAAGAACCATATAAGAGTCCACACCGGAGAAAACCCTTTTGGCTGTGAAATGTGTGGGAAGAGATTTAAAGTCAAGTCAAAACTTAATATACACTTGAGAGGTCACACAGAAGAAAAACCCCGTGTGGCTGTGATACATGTGGAAAAAGATTTAAAGATAAGCTAAAACTCAAGAAGTACGCAGAAATTAAAAAAAAAAAAAAACGTGATTGTGATGTTTGCAGGACAAATAGATATTGGGAGAGTCCACAGGAGAAAAACCACTGAATTGTACTAGTTGTGATTTATATCAGAGCAGTGAGATGTAATGATGGTGTGAAAGTGTTGGGTAGCAGGTTTTTGTTTTTTACTCTTTTGCAGTAATTTTTTAAATTTTTGTTTATTTGGGGGAAAAAATTGTGGTCTAAAATGCTGCTGCTAATCTCAGGATCAGTTCTTTGATCTTTTGACTGCTCTTCACTTTCTCCTCCTTAAGTTCAGTATCCAGTTTAGAGTTTTTGTAATTACTCTACATTGTCAGGCACCTGCCTACATCACTATGTGGATTTTTACTGCAGCCCTCCAAACTGGTAGCGATCAATCTCTCGTCTGTGATGGGACAATGCATCAACATAATCGATTTGTGTCATCAAGTTATAGGGAAGTAAACACAGCACTGTTCTCTGCACTCCTTCCGGTCTGTGCTCCAGTGAAGCTCTCTGTGGCTTCTTCTCTGGTTTCTCTGTATTGGGGAGAGCCTGCAGGCTGGAGGTCTGAGGAAGCAGCTGCCCCTCCAGCATGTTAACACCACCTTGCCGGACACCAGGTGTGAGGGTGGAGGTTGGAGGTTGGAGGGCTCTACCTGCTCTACCTGCACCCAGCATCACCACTCATATGACATAATATTTACTCTCTGTCCACACCAAAGCATCATATTAGCATTATCACCACACATGCGACATGTTTCTTTTAGTAGTAATTGATTTGTAATGTACTATGATTCCTTAATATTCACCTGTTTATCTATTGTGTTATTTTGCGGAACGTTTGTTTAACAAAACTGCTCTGAAACTATCGTTACAGTCTGTTGTTGCAGACAGTCCATTACAGTCGTTTCAGGTGTTTTTCTTTTCCCAAACTGATGCAGAGATACATTTAGCAGCGATTATAGCTACATGTTACTCCTGTTGTGTAATCATTTCATGTTGTGGTCATTTTAAATTCAAAGATTAAATCAATCTGGATCCCAGCAATTCATTTGAATTTGAACTGACACCTTTCAATGGTTAGCAAACCCATCAATTCCAACGTGGCTATGTGATGGATTTTTTTTGCGCCTAATTATCCGTTTTGTTGTATTCATGTTTGCTTTCATATTTCTGCTTTATTGTCTCTTCTTTGCTTTAGAACGGGGTTAAATGAGTAAAGTAGTGGTTTAGTGCTGGTTTGATTAAGACAGACAAGTTTTTCTCTCATTTCCATGTCCAATAAGGAACAACTTAATATATTTCTTCTGAATATAAAGTACCTCATCATCCCAACACAGTTGAAATAATTTTTTGTTAAAATAAATGAAATAAGGTTTATCGAAGCAGCTCCCAGAATGCCAGGTCGGACAGGGTGTATTTAAAGAGATTTTTAATGAAAAAAAAATGTAAAGGTGTAATTTTACTTAATAGAAATTAATTTCAAGAGTTTAATCAATAGTCTTCCTCATATGCTATTTTTTGATATTGTTGCTCAATATCCTGCTCAGGTCAGTATCCTAGAAGCATGTTTTAAAAGCTCGATAGAAATGTAGTTCCACCGTGGTGGTGTGCCTCTACACACCACCACAGTGGATTTGAAATAAAATGATCGAGATGTGATCAAAGTGCAGATTTTCGGCTTTAATTTTAGGGATTTTACAAAAAATGTGGCATTTGCAGCCATTTTATACAGAGTTCCTGCATTTTCAGGGTTTCATTTTCATTCACTCACACTAATTTCCATAATGCACAGCTGAAAATTCTATTTGTCCAAACTCAGAAAGCCATCAGGCCTATTTCTGATGAGTTTAACATAATCGACATGTGGGAAATAATACCATCAGTCATTGATGTTGTTTGGAGCTGTCAGGAGCATTAAAGCAGCCTGGTCGGATGAGGATGAGGTGGTTTTTTTTTGTTTTTCAGCATGTTTGGATAATTTATCCGTTCTAGAGTTGCTCTTGTGATCCTGTGAACAGGAAAAAATATTCACTCGGTGATTTATTTCTTTCCCTCCGGACAGCCACAAGTTTGAAATTCACAGTTTCTTACTTGAGTAAGAAATGTTGCTGTTTTACATTATTGATTAGTTCTTTATCATTTTCTATTCTTTCAGCTGTTTTTACTCTCTGATCTCAGCAGACGTTCAGGACCTGTTGGTGATTAAAGAAGAACTTTCTCCTGAGTGGAGCCCCAGTCTGGAGAGAAAAGACCCAGATCCCCTGCATGTTAAAGAGGAACAGGAGGAACTGCTGATCAGTTACGGGACAGAACAGCTTAATGGGTTGAAAGGGAGAGATAATAAGTTCCCTGATTCCTCTGTTTGTGTGAAGAGCGAAGATGACGACGAGAAACCTCGGTCATCACAGCTTCGTCCAAATGAAACTGAGGACGTCCGGATGAGTCAGGAAGGAAAACTTCCCACTGTGAAGTTTGAACATGAAGAGAAACCTCAGACTTTGCTCAATCAAAGTCAAACTGAGGAGCAGAAAGAGGCGGAGCTCCCAGTCAGCAACACAGATCAAGACAGAAGCTGATGGAGACGACCGTGGAGGATCAGAACCTGCCGGGGAGCAACATCCAGATAGTCATCACCAAACAAATGCTGAGGAACAGGATTCAGACTCTTCTGAGACTGATGACAAGGATGATTGGCAGGAACCTTTGACAGATTCTGGATCTGGAACTGAAGCTAGAAGAAGTAACTGTGGAAGTAAACCCTTTGTCTGCTTTGAGTGTGGTAAAACATATCAGTACAAGAAGTGTTTTATGGGACACACATGTCATTCAAGAGAAGAGTCCTCCAGCAGTTTGGCTGATTCACAAATTACAGTTCACAACAGAGAACAACCATTTGTAAAGTCCACAGCAGGAAAAAAACATCTAGCTGTGATTTTTGTGGGAAGAGGTTTAATCATTTGCAACATCTTCAGACGCACATGAGAATCCACACAGGAGAAAAACCATATGTCTGTGATGTGTGTGGGAAAAGATTTAGAGAGAAGAGCAAAGTTAACATGCACATGAAAGTTCACACAGGCGAGAAACCATATGGTTGTGATGTGTGCGGGAATAAATTTAAGCACAGTGACAATCTTAAGGCACACATCAGAATCCACACGGGAGAAAACCCGTATAGCTGTGACGTGTGCGGGAAAATATTTACAGAGAGGAACAAAGTTAACCTACACATGAGAAAAACGATTTAGTTGCAGCATGTGTCAGAAAAAATTCAATCTAAGGCATCACCTTCGGGTGCACATGAGAATCCACACCAGAGAAATTGGCTATAAGCCTGTGATGTGTGTGGGGAACTGATTTAACAGAAAGCCACATTACAAGAGTCACATGAGAGGCCACATGGGAGAAAAACTATATGGCTCTGATGTTTGGGACAAATCCACCATACTTTTGTAAATGATCAATTACTGTTATTACATATACCTATATTACATCATTTATTACCTAGCACTTCTGTCTTCGCATGTTACAGACTACTTATATCAACATGCAAACATAAAAGTTACCCATACATCTGCAAATATCCAGTTTTAACTTATCTTTTACTCAATTCAGCAGATAGAAGCTCATTCTGTCTCTGCACATCCCTGCCAGAGTCATTAAGACGAGTCATGTTTGAGTTTAAAGTGTGGTCCATGGGGCATCATACAAGACTTACTCATTTACAGGTATTTGTCCTCAGACTGGGACTCTCATGGCAATGCTGGTCGACGAAATCTCCACAATAAAGCATCACCACAGGCTTAAGGCTTCTCCGATCACAGTTAAAGTGGCCCTGAACAGATTGGTAGAAAGACATCAAAGGAATGGAGTAGGAACACATTTTATTGACTGTTTATTGTCAATGAAGCGTCACTACTATTATTGGCTCCATGTGACTGAAAAGTAACACTTGACTGCAACACTTGATTTGTACAATCTAAAATGAATCAAGTTTTGTATAATTAGAATAAAGACACGTAGAAATGATAAATCCTGTTCAGTGTTTTGTATAATTTGTAAAATAAAGAGTGACAGGTCAAGTCGCCACATTACAGTCACAGTAATGTCACAGACATGAGAGTTAAGTTACTGGTTAAATATAAACACAAATTTATGACTTCTTTTTGCCCCGATTTTTTTTTTTATAATCTTCATAGCTCTCCTTTACAACAACCTGTCCATGATGACCGAGGAAGGCAGGATGTGATTGGTTCATTTCGTGTGGAGGAAACGCCCCTTTTTCATGGGGACTGGAACTAACCCTGAGTTGACAAAGACAGTCGATCAACACGTTTGTGGGTTTCAGGGTTTGTCTGGCTCTGTTGGACTCTATAGTAGACCCCTCTGAACCCAGGACCTCTCACGCCCCAAACGGGAAGTTAACATGTTTGTTCATGAATGTTGAGTTTAATAGTCGGTGGTAGTTAAATGTCAATTTGACACAAGGCCATCATTGTTTTGAGGGAGCTGGGCCATAGGTTAATATGATTTAAACACCTGCCATCCCAAAATGCACCAGAGAGTAGCTCATTAAATATCCAACACTTCGAGCCTCATGGGTGGCCGCTGACTTGTGTTTAGTGGAACATGAGTCTCAAGTCGACAGGTAACATTCATGTGTTTCTTTGCCTTTCCTGTCAGCAGTAGCAAGTTGTGGGTTAGACTTAAGCCTCTGCTTGGTTTGTTTTCTGATTTGCCGTCAGCCGCCACCCTGTCCCTAAAAAATAAAAGGCTTCCTGCCTATTTTACCACCACGGCAGTAAGTTACTTCCCTTCGTCCTTTGTTCTCAGTTTGGATTGTAACAGTAATACAGAATGGTACACTTGGCCTCTCTGCACCAAATTTCATCTGTGCTCCATCACGTCTTCTTCCTCTCACTTCCGCGATAGAGCAGGATGGCTGCGTGAGTATCGCGAGATCTCCACAACGGAGGCGAGATTCAACATGGCGGCGCCCTATGTCCTGCTGTCCCCAGCGACATCTACACAGAAACCTCAGGATTATCTCTCAAAACTAACAAAAGCCGCAGGAATATCTGTTTGTTTGCTTGTCAAACGTGACGTCGATGGGACTGTCGTCGCTCTGGAGCTTTTACCGGAACAGGAAGCTGTCATCGACCTATAAAACGGCTCAATCTCACCGGAGATGGAAACGGCGACCGGAGACAACAAAGTGCGGACAGACTTACAACTTGAAGACACGCACGACCGTCTCATCCCGTCCGGGATTCCCGGAAACAACCCTGAAGTTCCCATCAGGAACAGGAAAAAATGTGACGCGAGCAGCTTCATCTTCCGCCGAGTTCAGCGGACCCACTCAGCTTCATCTGGAGGATCCGGACGGTTCATCGCGAGGTTCCAGTGTTGCCAGCAGACACAGTTCGTCCGTGGCACAGGTGAGGACCTGGAGGTTGTCTGAGCCACCAGCTGATCGATAAACCGCCCATAATCTTCAGTATAACTATGAAGGCATTAAAAATGTAGAGGTCAATAATGATCTGTTATTAGAAACTATATTCATGAAAACACAGACGTCCATCAGTCTGGTTCATTTAGTCATTTTAAAACACGTGAACTGTCCAGGAAGTGCCAGAATCAGAGTGAATGACTATTATTTTTATTATATTTACTGAATTGTGGTTTTGTGCTGGAGGTTTTGCTATAGTATTGTTTCTGTAGTAGTGTCGAGATATTTAGGGGGTTTGGAAGAAAATGATTTTATGTATTGTGACAGCTGCTCACCCCAGAAGTCTAACATGAATTAATCTATCCATATATGACTGCCAACCTTCACCATCTTCTGTTTTAAAAGGATCCAGTTATTAATTCTGCAGTTGATCGCTGAAGCAGTTACAGAACTTTTAGTCCATCTTGGAGAGAATATTTCTATAAAACCAGTCGTCATCCTCAGTAACACAGAGATGTTTAGGATAAAGACTTCCTCAACTCACAGTGCGATTCATTACACTGGTTTTAAGATTCATGAAATGTGTCATTGTATTATTTATTTCTCCCACAAAAAGGTCAAAATACAGAATTTTTTTTTATCTTTCATAAAGTTATCTTTTCACTGGTGACGTAAGGAGGATATAAACTGTACAAACTGCAAAACTGTGCACGTTTCCTTGTGTTTGTAAATGAGAAAATAGAAACGTGTTCTGACATTAAGTTGGGGTTTGGTTTAACCTCTGGAGATCGAGCTCGAGACTCACCTGAGACCTGAACGTGTAGTTTTGAGATGAGAACTCTGTAGCTCCACCCACCCAGCAGCAGCTTCCTGGTCCTACGCTGAGGTCGAACCCACTGACCTCATGCTGCTCCTCCCTCACTGGAATGACTCCGCTGTGGTGTGAAAATACCTTAGAGTGAAGTGGCAGTATACAGCACCAGCGCCATCTGCTGTTCTAAACCTGTAAGAACTCATTTAACGTCTCAGTCGAATGTCCGAATCACGTAATCGCATCAAAGTTCGATTGGCTCACAGCGAATCTTTACATCTACAGGTGTTAGTCTTCACAATAAAAGGACCAGCTGACCAATCAAAAGGGGTTTTAAAGGGACCTTAAAGAGACAGCGAGTTAACTGATTCATGGACGGAGTCACGGAATTGAGAGTTGAGAGGAAGTGTGATTCCACAGGGCCTCCATGAAGTTGATGCTGAAAGTTGACTTGAGAGTTGAAAAAAATGACCATGTAATCGTGTGTTAGAAGACATTGATAACATACAGCAACATATGACAAACAACAAAAAATAATATCGGGTTATTGCATTAAAAACTTGAATAAAGTCCTGAGAGCTACTGAATCTTAAAACAAACCTTGTATTGTTTGTCTCATTTAACAATAAAATAAACAATGATAAAGTGTTTGCGCTTAACTCAAACATCACCCAAGATATCCAAACAGATCACTTTAAGGCCAAAGGAAAAATGTGTCAATTGAACCGGAAAGACAGGCCAAGTGTGAGTGAGTCCTTGGACACGTTGAATACGGCGCTGCTGCAATCACTGCTTCCACTACTGGAAATGTGATGCGTGTTTTTGAACATAAAAGTCTGTGAACATATTCTATTATAAATCTGAAAGAAAAATATGAGTGTTTGGATTTCATGAAACTTGATGAGAAGTGGACAAGGAAACAGCTGTTACATTTCAGTGCACAGTCGTAGGGGTGGAATGTTTTTTATAATATGTTAACAGATTGAACAGGCAGCACTGAGACAGTCTACAGTGCGACACGCTACAGTAATCTTATAATTCATCTTCAAAAGATGACAATTTCAAATATCTTTTTAGTTTAATGAATTAATGACTACTCCCAAGTTTATTTCGAGTACTTTTGTCATCACTCGGACTTTAAACAAGCAAAGCAGTGAACAGCAGTGAAAACACAACTGACGTTAGTCAAGTTTAACTCTGTGGTGAATAAAAGAAGGTGCTCAGTCTGTTGACCCTCAGCAACCCTGTGCCTGTCTTCTGCATGTAATTTTAAGATGCTTTCGATGGATGTAATCCATCAAGGAGGTTACATTTTCACCCGTTGGTTGGTTTGTTTGGTAGCAAGATGATGTAAAAACTACTTGAGAGCTTTCAGCTAAGTTTCACAGGAGGATTGGGCCATGGAAGAAGCCGATCCAGATAAAGGGGCTGAATTTACTTTAAGGGGACTGTTAGGCATTGTTGAAGTTTGCTCTCTGAGTGCTTCTAGTTCGAATCTCTCAGAATGACAGGTACTTTTGTTTCTCTCTCACTTTTTAAAATATCCAGGCAATTTTCGATTTTTTTGTCAGCTGTTTTTACTCTCTGATCTCAGCAGACGTTCAGGACCTGTTGGTGATTAAAGAAGAACTTTCTCCTGAGTGGAGCCCCAGTCTGGAGAGAAAAGACCCAGATCCCCTGCATGTTAAAGAGGAACAGGAGGAACTGCTGATCAGTTACGGGACAGAACAGCTTAATGGGTTGAAAGGGAGAGATAATAAGTTCCCTGATTCCTCTGTTTGTGTGAAGAGCGAAGATGACGACGAGAAACCTCGGTCATCACAGCTTCGTCCAAATGAAACTGAGGACGTCCGGATAAGTCAGGAGGGAGAACAGCTGGAGGCGGATATCACCAAATTACTGTTCACCGTTGTTACTGTAAATTGTGACCATGAAGAGAAACCTCAGACTTTGCTGCTTAATCAAAGTCAAACTGAGGAGCAGAAAGAGGCGGAGCTCCCAGTCAGCAACTCAGCAACGCAGATCAAGACAGAAGCTGATGGAGACGACCGTGGAGGATCAGAACCTGCCGGGGAGCAACATCCAGATAGTCATCACCAAACAAATGCTGAGGAACAGGATTCAGACTCTTCTGAGACTGATGGCAGTGATGATTGGCAGGAACCTTTGACAGATTCTGGATCTGCAATTGAAGATACTGACAGTAGTTGGAAGGAGACCGCAGCACCCGAGTCAGATGGAAATGCTTTGAAATACAAGGAATCTTTTGTAACTGATGTAGGAAATAACTCTGGGAGAAAAACCTTTATCTGCTTGAACTGTGGTAAAACATATCAGTACAAGAAGTCTTTTATGAGACACACATGTCATTCAGGAAAAGAGTCCTCCAGCAGTTTGGCAGATTCACAAATTACAGTTCACAACAGAGAGCAACCATTTAGTTGCCATGTTTGTGGGAAACAATACAGTCAACACGCAACTCTCAAGAGACACGTGGAAGTCCACACAGGCAGTGAACGATTTAGCTGTGATATTTGTGGGAAAAGATTTAACCTATGGCAACATTTTAAGACACACACAAGAAGCCACTCAGGACAAAAACCATATGGCTGTGATCTGTGTGGGAAACGATTTAACCAAAGCCAACATCTGAAGGCACACATCAGTGTCCACACAGGAGTAAAACCATATGGCTGTGACGTGTGTGGGAAAAGATTTAACCAAAAGGCACATCTGAAGGCACACGCCAGTATCCACACAGGAGAAAAACCATATAGCTGTGATGTGTGTGGGAAAACCTTTAGAGAAAAGACTGTAGTTAATGTGCACATGAAAATCCACACAGGAGAAAAACCATACGTGTGTGATGTGTGTGGGAAAAGCTTTAGTCAAAGGAGCAAAGTCAACACACACATGAAAGTCCACACCGATGAAAAACCATATCAATGTGACGTGTGTGGGAAAACATTCAGAGCAAAGAACATAGTTAATAAACACATGAAAGTCCACACAGGAGAAAAACCACATGCATGTGATGTGTGTGGGAAAAGATTCAGAGAGAAGAACAAAGTTGGCAAACACATGAAAGTCCACACAGGTGAAAAACCATATGGCTGTGATGTGTGTGGGAAAAGGTTCAACCAAAGGGCGAATCTTCAGAGACACATCAGAATCCACACAGGAGAAAAACCGTATGGCTGTGATGTGTGTGGGACAAGATTCAAGCAAAGATCACATCTTAATTTACACATGAGAATCCACCGTGGACAAATTAGCTGTAAGCCTGTGATGTGTGTGGGAACTGATTTAACAGTAAGCCAAATTTCAAGAGTCACATGAGCAGTCGCGTAAGAGCAAAACATTTGGCTTTGATGTTTGGGACAAGTAGACCATAATCCCATGATTGGAAGGTACTTGTGAGTGAGCAGAAAAGAATTCATCCCTATCACCTGGGTGAATTTGTAAATAATGAATTACTATTATATTGGTGCTATTACATATGGTCATATTATTTATATATTCACATATAAATCACATAGAACACTCCTCACATGCAAATGTTGCCCATACATACCTCATTTAACATAGATTTAACTTTATCCTTGTTTTTAATAACAGGGACAAAGCACAGCTTATTAGCTGTTGTAGACTGTGTACAATTGATATAAAAAATGTACACATCCTTGTTTATTTGCCATTTTTTTCTAATTTAATAAAAAAAATGAGATCAATACGATTAATTTCAGAACTTTATCCACCGTTAAAGTAAGACTTTGTTGAAGCACCTTTTGATTTCATTACGGCCTTCAGTTCTTTGGGTAGGACCCAGCAATGCACATCTTCATTTGGCAATATTTTCTACTCTTCCCTTCAAAAGTGCTCCAAATTTGACTGACTGACTGTCTGGGCCTCCCCTTCACACAGCCCTGTTCAAGTCACTCTACAGGGGTTCATTTGGATCCCAGGTCTGGGCTCTGGCCAGTCCATTCTAAATGTTCATCTCCAGCCGAAGCCATTCTTTGGTTGATTTTGATGTATGATTTGGGTCATTGTTGTGCTGAAAGGTGCAATTCCCGTTCATCTCCAACCTTCTATCGGACAGGTGTGGTGGAGCGGATCATAATTCCCTCCACCTCCACTGAAGGCCCAGTTCCAGCTGAAGAAAACAGGTAATGTGCTAATGTCACATTTCCTCCACTTGTTGATGACCATCTTCACTGTGTTCCAAGGAAACTGTTCCTTCTCCTGACTGACACCTTTCAATGTCGAGACTCTTTGTAAGCACTTTGCTTTTGCTCTAAGATGCACCTAGTTAAGGTCGAGGCAATGCTACTAAACGCTACTAAATGCTAAACTTTTTTTGGGGGGCGTTAATCAGAATCACTTTAATTGATGGCAGTTGTATACTGACTACTAGTTAACATGAATTTGAATGTGAGTGGTTAATTCAGAGTGTGAGAGTGTGCACACTTACTGTATGTTAGCACATTAGTTTTGTTTCTTATTTTCCCTTTATTGGTTTGTTTTTCAGTTACACATTAAATGTGGAAAAAGGCCTGAAACTATTTGTCTTGATCTCATTTTATAACATCACAAAAAATGAGCATTGTTCCATAGGGGTGGACTTTAAAATCCACTGTGTTTTCACATCAGTTGTCTCTGAGAAGAATACGTTCCAAAGGGGAAAGAATTGCTCTGGAAACTCTTATTCTCACATACAAAATTATCTCAGCTTTATTTTACTGCCTTCGTATCTGTATTATTGAATAACATTCATGTTATCAAGCTGTTTCATTGAGGTAAACAAAAAAAAAATCACTCAAATGTTTTGAACATTTTCCCACAAAACTTCCCTGTTAGAATAGAAACAACATGAAACAGGTGTTGTTTTTTTTTTCCGTTGGTTTTATGTGTTTCCTGGATTAAACGTCTTCATTTGTAGAGAACAGACAGAAGAGAAGCTGCAGTATATCAGAGCAATATTAGCTTCGGTGTTATTATTTTGTGGTAATTGGCGGAGAATAATCTTCTGCCTGTATGAAAGCACCTTCGTTGTGTTTGATCTTAATTTCCTGAGTGCAATCGATTGATGATATGACTACAACTGAATTTTTCCAAGCATGTTCTTTTGGTTGGGATTGTTATAAACATGGTGAAGTTTGGGGTTGGTTTGTCTTGTACACTGGACTTGCTACACATTTCTGCTTCATGGCATCCCTGGTCTTCTTCAGGTTAAAGTGATGAAGTCAACACACTGTTTATTGTCACTAATCAATCACATGATTGTCTAATATTATTGGCTCCAAGCGAACAAAAAGAGTCTTGTCGGTAAAATTTGCAACATTTAATTTCAAATAAAATTTTATTTGTACAGCCCAAAATCATAAATTACGGTTTGTCCAAGGGAGCTTTTACAAACTGTGCTGATGTGACACCCTCGACCCTTTGACTCTTGAACCGGGTGAGGAAAAACTTAAAAAACCTGAAGAGAGAGAAATAAGAAACCTCAGGAAGAACCACAGTTCTTCCAAAGACGGATCTGAATCGAGCATTGAACCAGATCTAAAGCTGGCAAATCCCCAGAAACAACATATGCACAAATCCAAGAAAGATGCGATGCTTCATCTAACACAAGTAAAGTTAAGTGGAATAATATGGAGAAATGACCAACTGTAAGATTTTTATTCAAATCATTTTTAATATGCATCCACAGCCAAACAAGAGTTATTTCCAGAGAGAGATATAATCCAGCTTTCTTCAAGTTTTTTGACAAATCGACCTTTGACCCTTGACCAGGGTCATGAGGAGGGAGGGAGGTGGGTTGGCATATACGTAAGCAATGATGCAGCAATGAGGCGTTGAATTTCATCCAGGGAGATTGAAGTAGGCAGGGAGGCGGTTACTTTGAAAACTTTAGATGGGAAAATGAATGCAGAAGTTTCTGTCTGTCCTGGAGGTGACATCTTCAGCGTCTTCAGCAGTAACATCTCAGTGTGAGTCCTCCTTCAGAAACACCTCCCCTCCCCGTCACTCCCTGTCAGTCCTCCAGTCACAGACAACAGATGGATCCCGAACTGGCCAAAGCAACTCTGATAGAGTTTTGCCTTTGTACATGTGACCTGTGTGTACATTCTGTGAGAATACTGAAAGACCTCGAGCGTTACTATAAAGGCAGTGATGAAGAGCAGGACAAGATGTGGGAACGTTAACCTATAGAAGACTTTTGTACCAGAAACCTTTCTGCTCTCAAGTCATCTTCTTCCGCCACCAATCTTTTCTACATCGTCACTTTGTCCCTCGTTCACGTGATGAACTGAGACCAGAGGTCAACAAAGGTCTCTGTAATGTGAAAACATGGGACACATGACTGTAACCACATTGGTTTCTCAAACGTTTCCTGCATCTCACACATTAACACGTCCCTCTATAACATGTTACTGTTTCCCCCTGAGAGCATTTCATGCTCAGCAGCTCACAGCGAAAAAGCACGGACAACAGCAGAGAGCTGTTCTACTCCTGATCCACATGTTTCAGCTGCTTGTATAAACCGTTGAATTTAAAATGTCAATTTTTGAATTCATGCTGCATAACTGCATCTATAGCAATTTATAAAATGCGTAGGAGCCAAAGTTATTAACTTAAGTTAATTCACATACAAACCAAAGTTTGTAACCAAAGTGTACTTTTTTTGCAATGAAACAGGATTTTGTTTCAGTAACCAAAAGGCAAAGTGCGACCCTCCAGCAAGGATAAAGTGACGATGTAGAAAACATTTGAGAACGGGACAGTTTTTAACAGTCACGAATCCAACAAATTACCTTTTCATTGTTTTACTGCATTTTCGCTTCAACCGGAGTCTTTCTGTTAGTTCAACACATGTCCGGTGGTGGCGGAAGAAGATGACTTGAGAGCAGAAAGGTTTCTGGTACAAAAGTCTTCTATAGGTTAACGTTACCACATCTTGTCCTGCTCTTCATCACTGCCTTTATAGTAACGCTCGAGGTCTTTCTGTATTCTCACAGAATGTACACACAGGTCACATGTACAAAGGCAAAACTCTATCAGAGTTGCTTCGGCCAGTTCGGGATCCATCTGCTGTCTGTGACTGGAGGACTGACAGGGAGTGACGGGGAGGGGAGGTGTTTCTGAAGGAGGACTCACACTGAGATGTTACTGCTGAAGATGCTGAAGATGTCACCTCCAGGACAGACGAACAACTATTCAGACTCACATTCACACCTGCCGCTAATTCAGATTAACCAATGAACGTGTCAGTAGTTGTTGTAGTATCGCGATGTTTGCCGATAGAATGACGTCAGTATCGTGACAGGTGGAAACGGATTAAACATGGCGGCGCGCATCCTGTTTATAGTGAAATCAAGACAGAAACTTCGGGATTAAAGAGGAAAACTAACGAGAACTGCTGGAATTCCCTTCTGCTCGCTCGTAGAACGTAAATCCCATCGGATTGTCGGCACTATCGGAGCCGGAAGCTGTCATGGACCTCTGAAACATCCGAACCGGGCCGGGGACTGAACAGCGAGACTCCAGGACCCTCAGGAAGCCCGAACCGGCTCGATGGAAGCGGCCACCGAAGACAACGAAGTGCCGGCAGAAAATGCTTTTTACTTTCTAATTTGGGGCACGAACGGCGATCTCACACCGTCCCGGGGTCCCAGAAACACAGGAGACGGTGTTGAAACTCCCAGGGAAGCGAACAACACGAGCACAGAGTCCGGACGTGTCCGATGCGGAGGAGGTAACGACCCGTTTCCGTGTGACATAAATTACAAATCTTCCGCAATCTGGATTATAATTTACTTCTTTTTTCTTTTTTACCAAACTGTACAAGAAAAAAAAATAAAGTTTAGCTCAATAACGCGGTTTGGGGACCGCAATGCATTCTGGGAAATTAGCAACTTGGCGGCCATGTGAATTAATAAAAAAAAAAACAAAAAAAAAAAAACATTAATGCAGGATTAATAAAGTAGATAGACAAAGCAAATATGATTCCAGTTGAAATAGTTTGTTTGTTATTTATTATTTCTTTGACTGTGGTGGCGTATTGGGAATAATCGAAATATGGTTGGAGATTGTTCACTTCTTCTCGTGTTTGTAGAATTTTTCCTGTCATCAAAATCAGCTTAAGGTCCTCATCATCCACATCACCTTCAAAATGAATAAAATTGTCCTTTTCATTGGAAACTGATGATGATTTGACCATTGTTTTTCCTTACATAATGCTGAGAATAAACCCAGAATATTTTAGTGGACCTGCATGAATTGAAGAAATGATAGATTGTTTCATCCTTAAGACCACAAAAATCACTGGAATGCTCAGTATTTATTTTAAATGGTTCAAGTGTTTTCTTTGTTGGCTACATGTTGTACAAGATTCTTTAACTTCATTGTTAATACAGAACCTTTCCCACGCTAACCTAGCTTCAGGCCAGTGATTTTCTCCACATAAATCACTCTTTTGTGAAGAAAAAGTGTTCAGTCTGTTTACTCGTAGATGTCCTGTGTTTGTTCTTAAGATTAAGATGCTTTCGATGTAAATCATTTATTAGGGAAGTTACGTTTTCACCCAATTATTTGGCTTGGTTGTTAGAAGACTTGGATTATGTAAAAACTACCTGATGGATTTCAGGGAAACTTGGTGGGAAGATCGCGGATGCAAATTTTGTTGTGGATAAAAGGGCAGATCCGTGGATTTTAAATTAAGGGGAATGTTTGGTCATGTTGGAGGTTTGCTTTTCGTTCTAATCTCTGAAATCGACAGGGCTTCAATTCTTCTGTAATTATTCAAAATATCCAGCAAATAAGGGAAAATGTTTAGTTAATAAAACTCCTGAACTCCATCTTTTACATTATTGATTAGTTCTTAATCATTTTCTGTTCTTTAGAATTATATGTTTATTTATAATTCAAGTATAGGTGCTGTTTTTATTCTCTGTTCTCAGATGTTCAGGACCTGTTGGTGACTAGAGAGGAACCTTCTTGTGACTGGAGCTTCAATCTGGAGAGAAAACCCCCAGATTTCCTACAAATAAAAGACGAGCAGGAGGAAGTGCTGATCAGTCCTAAGACAGAACAGCTTAATGGGTGGAAGGATGGAGAAAAGTTCCCATTCACTGCTTTTTGTGCGAAGATTAAAGATGACGACAAGAAGCCTCAGTCTTCACAGATTCATCGAAGTGAAACTGAGGATGTCCAGATAAGTCAGGAAGGAAAACTTCCCACTGTGAAGTGTGAACATGAAGAGAAACCTCAGACTTTGCTGCTTAATCAAAGTCAAACTGAGGAGCAGAAAGAGGCGGAGCTACCAGCCAGCAACTCAGCAACGCAGATCAAGACAGAAACTGATGGAGACGACCGTGGAGGATCAGAACCTGCCAGGGAGCAACATCCAGATAGTCATCACCAAACAAATGCTGAGGAACAGGATTCAGACTCTTCTGAGACTGATGACAGTGATGATTGGCACAATCCCTCTGGACCTGAAACTGAAGACAACGGAACCAAGACACCCAAGTCAGGTGCAAACGCCTTGAAACAGAAGGAATCTGCTGTAACCAGTGTGAGAAGTAACTCTGGAAAGAAACCCCTTATCTGCCTAAAGTGTGGTAAAACATACCAGATTAAGATGTTTTTTTTGAAACACAAATGTTCTAAACAAAAAAGGTCCTCCGGCGGTTTGGTTGATTCACAGATTACAGATCACATCAGAAGGCACAAATTTTGTTGTCATGTTTGTGGGAGAAGATTGAAGAACAAGAGCAACCTGGAGGAACACAACAGAATCCACACGGGAGAAAAAACATACGACTCTGACGTCTGTGGGAAAAAATCCAAAACCAAGAGCAGACTTAACGTACACACCACCAACCACAAAGACCAAACCCGGTATGGCTGTGATGTGTGTGGGAAAAGATTCAGAATTAAGTCCCATGTTAAGAGACACATGAAAAGCCACACAGGTGAAAAAGCACATAGCTGTGATGTATGTGGGAAAAGATTTAGGAACAAGAACTATCTGGAGACGCACGTCAGAAGCCACACAGGGGAAAAACCATTTGGCTGTGACGTGTGTGAGAAAAAATTTACAAGTAAGGGCCGACTGACTTTACACATGAACAACCACAAAGATGAGAAACCATATAGTTGTGATGTGTGTGGGAAAAGATTCTGCGTCAATTATGTTCTAAAGACACACATGAAAATCCACACAGGGGAAAAACCGTACAGCTGTGAGGTGTGTGGGACAAGATTTAGGCAAAAGCCACATCTGAAGAAACACATGGCGGTCCACACAAGGAACAAGAGCAAGCTAATTAGTTTTTAGAATTTTCATTTAAACAATTTAACAGTTTAATTGAGAAGAAACGGAAATCTTTGGGGGGTTCAAAAACCGGACAATCGCCTCATGGCATAAATATGCACAGCCTTAAATATTTTGTTACGGTACCTTTTTAAGTTATTATTGGTAAGATTTCTGTGTATCCTGGAGAAACCAAGTTTTCATGTACAGAGAACAGAAGGGAAGCATTATCAGAGCAATATTCGCTTCAGTGTTATGCTGCATTACTGAGAATAATATTGCTAAGTAGCAGCTGTGTGTTAGCAGTATGAAAGACCTTAATGGTGCTTGATCCTAATTTCCTCAGTCCTGTCCTTTTTTTTTTTTTTTTTTTTTTTTTTTTTTTTTTTTGGTTGGGACTGTTTTCAACCTTTTGGACTTTGGGGTTGATTTTATCACCTCACCTGCTGCAGCTGTCTGTTTCATGGCTTTCCTGGGTTTCCTGAGGTAAAATTGAAAGGGTGAACTCAGGTTTAGTTACAATTTATTGTCAGTGGAACATCACAGAATCGTCACATTAGCTTTTGACTAAATATAAACCGTCTGGACTTTCAGAGCCACATTACTGAGCCAAACGACAGCTCATAGGCATATCTAATATTTAATCAACATTATTGGCTTCATGAGATTGATTTAATGCTTCCACTTTATAGTTAGAGCTTGATGGGTTGCAATCAGCCAAAACCTGAGATGATGCTGATTTCGGTGAAAGTTCAGTCTCTGTCCGGACTGAATGTCCCCTCATTTTCAAGCAGCAGACATTAAAATGAAAGAAACAACTAAGACGGGATGTCAGAGGCCATGATTAATCTGGTAAAAACAAAGTAATGGCGAGCCAGATGTAGACAGGGACACTACTGGGAGAACGTTTTACAGTATACAGGAAACTAACCGCAGTATGTGTGTGTAAAGAAGTAAGTGGTTAGTATAGCTGAGGGAGTGCTTAGATTCAACCACAGCGTTGGATAAAACATTGCTCTTATTGGTGAGAAACAAATCTGCTAATTCTTGAGAAAACTACAGAACATGTCAGTCAGTAATATGGAGAGAATAAGGTTTAACTCAGAGGACAGAAAGGCAGGAAGTGAGAGGAACCTTGAGAGGGTTAACGCTCAGAGAGCTGCAGCAGAGTACAGAGAAAGGAGACAAGGACATTTCATATAATTGGGATA
The DNA here is from genome assembly GCA_001698575.1 of Mola mola. NCBI lineage: Eukaryota > Metazoa > Chordata > Actinopteri > Tetraodontiformes > Molidae > Mola > Mola mola. The sequence continues at coordinate 4,276,262 of KV751350.1, read as the reverse complement.
AGCGGTACAAAATGAATGTTTGTGTTTTACCTTTAGTTGACATACAGTAGTATGATGGAGTTCTAGGGCCACTCGGAAGATTTTTTTTTATTACACTAAATATTTTTGCAATGTAACTACAGTATAATGGGACTTTAGCTCCTGGCTATTTTGTATTTTTGTATTATCATTTGTACAGTGTTACTGTTTACTATGTGTTTTCGAAATAAAGTTGTTTACATTGTTTACATTTACATTTTTTTTAGATTTTGAGACTAAAGTCACACATATGCAAGAATAAATTTGTAACTTGACCAGATTTTATGCATAAATAAAACAGACTGGCCCTTGGACAACCACCATCCCTGGAATTTTGTCCTTCAAAAAGAGATTTCCTCCATGTCTGTGTGGTTGGTTCTTCAAAATAAACAGTTTCTTGCGAAGACTTTTCAAGTCCTGATGCTGCTGATGATGTGGTGAAACCGGTACTGAAATGCAACTTCACAAAGTTCTCCAGCAGCTTCATGATGGTGCTGATATCTGTTCTCAAGAGGAACCCCATAAAATTCACACTTTGTAAAGTTAAAAACATTTCGAATTTTTCCGTTGTAAAATTCCGACTTTCTTCTTGGAATGTTTCAAGTTTTCATCTCATAATATACATTTTTTTCGCAAAGAAAATACGATTTTATTCCCATAAAATTTCGATTTTTTTTTTTTTTTTCCCCCTCTAAGTCTCAGATTTCTTTTTCTCACTGTGGCCCGAGCACAAGTCATTCATCCAGAACGTCGGCACTACTTCCTCGGCACAGTAGGTGGCGGTGTGCACATTTAAAGTCAAGGTTTCAACACAAAAAACGAAGAAGGCGCTGGATCGAGGGCTGTGTGAGTATCGCGAGAGCTGACTGACGGTGGCGGGATTGAACATGGTGGCGCCCTGTGTCCTGCTGCGGGTTTCCTGACCAGGAATTTAAAAGCTTCAGGAGGAATTGACATAGAAGCTACGGGAGAACTTTTTTTGTTCGTTTATCACGAATAACGCCGAACACCCTGAGGAGCACCATCAACTTCCTGCTTCAATCACCGAAGAAGAGGAGACTCATCGCGACCCACTGACACGGGATTTAAAAACAATCAACACTGAGGTCAGTGTTTTGTAAAAGAAGTAAAACGAAGTCATATCAATTCAAATCATTCAACATCAGTAAAAGTGTGAACCGAGCAAATGGAAACCAGACGAAAAAGATACTGGAAGAAACTGCAACTGACGTGTAAATAGATCATCGTGTCCGGTGCTGCTGAAACATCCGATATCCGATATCCGACATCCGACATCTGACATCCGATATCAGCTAAAAGTGAAGTTAAACTCCGACCGACTCGGCTAACCGGAGGGGTGAACCGAACCGAACCGAACCGGACCGGATCAGGGATGTCAGTGTCACAACGGTGCCTTTCTTTCAACCTGGCTACATCACCATGAATGAGAGTTGGATATTAACAGTGATTCTGTTTCCATACAATAATTCTGTGAGCTACAGATTCTGGACAGAGACAAATCACGTGTATTATATGAACACATTAAATTAGATCACGTACAGCAATGGCAATAACAGAAGGGCTGCCCGCTTAATCAGCCAGAATAGTGCAAATACTGATTGAGCGATCGATCCCTTATTGATCCTCTGCAGGAAGTTTCATTGTTGCGGCCGCATTCAAACACACATTCACAGACAAAAACAAGCAGAACACAAAAAAACATGTCAAACTGCACTTTTCCATTGAAAAAGAAACATACTGATTCATAATTTAATAGTGTTTGAAAGTAGTTTTTAAACATCCCTGAAAATAAAGGATATGTGTAATGTTTATTAGTGAGGGCAGCTGCTAAAGATCAAATCAAATAAAATTTTATTTGTATAGCCCAAAATCACGTTCAAGATGGTTATTGCACATGAAAAAGTCTGATGATGTGACAGCTGGTTCATTATGGAGCTCATAAAAACAGATTCCTTCCCTGGTATTTATCACAGATAATGGTCGGTTATTTGAGTTGTGACGTTCAGTTTGCGTCAGACATCAGAGCAGAGTCATGTTTAAAGCTTGTTACATTAGAAATCACACACATGAGAACCTTTAGTGGCGAGGCAACATTGCTGCCTGTTGCATATTTTTTTCTAATCTTCATAGCTCTCGTTTATAACGACCTGTGATGCATGAAGGCGGCGGCATGTGATTGGTTCATTTTCTGCAGAAGAAGAGTGAAATGGGAGGCCTAAAGCCTGACTTCAGAAAGGAAACCTGGATATGCTGAACATGCTCCATAGTTTAGCCACGGAACTAGTTGATGCTCGATTGTTAACGACAACAACCAAGCAAACCTGTTTGTGAACAAACTTCACATCTGTGGAGACAGAAAATGAAGTGCATGACTTTTAAAGGATGGAAGGAAGGAAGTTCGTTCGATGGCAGGAACTCGCTCAGTCACCCCTGACTTGTTTGTTCCTGAAGGATTCAGTTGCAGCATCAATAGCAAATTCCAAAGGGAGAAACAAAAGTCAAAAGACATAAATAGGCAGGATTCATTTAACAAAAATACACCAAATTAGAGCAGAAGTGCTGTGGAAGAGTATAAATAATAAAGAGTCACAAATGGTATAAATCCTATAGTAATAAAAAATATATGCTATTTTAATGCTGTTAACCTTTAAGCTATTTTCACTGAAAATGCAGCAGAACTGGACTGATTGAACTACAGTTGTCCCGATTCGGAAAAAACACTGATACTCCAAAACATGCAGGACTCTGCGAGTACTGATTCTATGCATTGATCCGATAGCACGTAAAAGGTCTTTGCTACTTCCCAGTTAGCTCGTTTTGCACTACTTAACGTTACCGCAAATCAGTTCTTCTTCTTTGCTCTAAAAGCCAACAGGAAGTTTGGCAACTGCTGTTTCAGAGAAGCAAAGACAAACTGAATTAACCCGAGTCAAAGGGATCAGTTAGTGCCGGAGCATCTGCGAAAGCTGCTTCTGTCGGAGCTTTTTTGAAAAGTTCAAGCACAGCAAAATATTTTGCCGAGGTCTGAAAACCCCGACCCCCCGAGAGGGAGCGAGGTCGATGACGGGCAACGTCCATCACTGGGAAACATTTTCACAAGTTTTGGATGGTGATTTTTAAAGCATTTTATGATATCTGCTATGTTAAAATAATTTAAGCCCCCCCCCCCAGGCTGCCATGTTTGAAAGGGGCAATTCCAGGGGTTTGCACACATTCCACATATAATATAAACATAAACTGTTTACCTGCCTGCACAGAGAGCAGCTGACAGGAAGCGGCCACAGCGTCCCTCATGGCCGCTGCGACTCTGGCCGAACCGTCTCCGCTGGCTGCTGGTTCTGACGTGGCCCAGGGGCCTGGACCCCATCCCAACCTGCCTGCAGGTCTAGTACTCATTCTTTCGTGCTTTTCCCTTTGGTCCCCTCTCACTCCATGTTTACATGTGGCTTTTCTCATTGTTGGTATGTTTGTACCTTCATGGTAGTTAACATATTTTGTTATTTAGTGAGCATTTCTACTTTATATTATTTATTTGTAGATGTCCAGCAGCTGTTGGTGATTAAAGAAGAAGTCCCCCTGGATCAGCAGGTCTCACAGCCCCTACACATAAAAGAGGAAGAGGAGGACCTCAGGATAAGTCAGGAGGAAGACCATCTTAGTGGTCTGCAGGAGGCTGATATCACCCAGTTCCCGTTCACCGTTGTCACTGTGAAGTGTGAAGATGAAGAGAAACCGCCAACTTTGCAGCTTAATCAAAGTGAACCTGAGGACCAGGAAGAGGTCGAGTCTCCGGCTGCCAGCTCGGCATTGCAGATTAAAAGTGAAAGTGATGGAGAGGACTTTGAAGTATCAGAACCTTTCAGCAAGCTGGATCCAGCTTGTTACCCAGAACCAAAGACTGATGAACAGGTTTCAGACTCCTCTGAGACTGATGTCAGTGATGATTGGCAGGAACCTGTGTCAGACTCTGGACCTGAAACCGAAGACGGTAACTGCAGCTGGGAGGAGACCAGGAAACCCAAGTCAAGTGTGAATGCTCTAAAATACAAGAAGGACCCAGAAAGTAATGTGACTCACAATGCTGGAAAAAAACCCTTTACCTGTTCAGAGTGTGGGAAGCAGTTTCCTTCAAGGGAGACTTTTCAGAGACATATGACATGTCATTCCAGAGAGAGTACCAATACCAGCTCTTCAGGTAATAAGAAATGTGTGATGAAGCAAAAGGTAGATTCACAGACAGCAGTTGAGAAAGCAGAGAAAACATATGTTTGCAATGTTTGTGGGAAAACATATACTAAAAGTGCAACATTTAAAAGACACATGAAAGGCCACACAGGGGAAAAAACATATAAATGTGATGTTTGTGGGAAAGGATTTATTCAACGGCAACATCTTAAGATACATGTGAGAATCCACACGGGAGAAAAACCATATGGCTGCGATGTTTGTGGGAAAAGATTTAGTGAGAAGAACAAAGTTAACATACACATGAAGGTCCACACAGGAGAAAAACCATATGGCTGTGATGTTTGCGGGAAAAGATTTAAAGAGAAGAACAAAGTTGGCCTACACATGAAGGTCCACACGGGCGAAAAACCATATGGCTGTGATGTTTGTGGGAAAAGATTTAGAGAGAAGAGCAAAGTTAACTTGCACATGAAAGTCCACACAGGTGAAAAACCATATGGCTGTGATGTTTGTGGGAAAAGATTTAGAGAGAAGAGCAAAGTTAACTTGCACATGTAAGTCCACACAGGTGAAAAACCATATGGCTGCGATGTTTGTGGGAAAAGATTTAGTGAGAAGAACAAAGTTAACATACACATGAAAGTCCACACAGGCGAAAAACCATATGGCTGTGATGTGTGTGGGAAACAATTTAATCAAAAGCAACATCTTAAGTCACATATTAGAATCCACACAGGAGAAAAACCATATGGCTGTGATATGTGTGGGAAAAGATTCAAAGAGAAGAGCCAGGTTAATATACACATGAGGATCCACACAGGAGAAAAACCATATAGCTGCAGTGTGTGTAAGAAAAGGTTTAATCAAAGGCAACATCTTGAGATGTACATGAGAATCCACACTGGAGAAAAACTTTATGCCTGTGATGTGTGTGGAAGAGGATTTAACTGTAAGCCAAATTTCAAGAGTCACATGAGAGTTCATATTAGAGAAAAACCATATGACTGCAATGTTTGGGACGAGCCCCCATGTTCACAAGATGCTTGTGAGTCAGCAGAACAGAATTTATCACAACAACCTTGCCCGCAATTTTGTAATTAATTATTATGATACTACTGCAAACTGTATAGAGTACTACTTTTTCATTGTTTCTACTGAATATTACAACATCTCTCTTTTCAAATTTGACATAGCGTGCTACCTATGCCAACATGCACACACATTAACGCTAGCTATACGCTATTTAACAGTCTACATTATTGTTTTCAATAACGGGGACAAAGGACAGCCTGTAAACTGTATACGATATTTTATATCAATAGTTTCTGAGAGGGAGAACAGCTCCAAAAAGGGTCCAGAATCCTCACTGCTTTACCTTATTGCCTGTGTTTCTGTATATCTTATTGTTGTTGTTTTAAGTCACATTTTGATATCATGCTATTTCACAGGAGTAAACGACAAAAGCATCTATACTCATTCAAACCTTTAAAACTTCCCAGAAAACCTCCCTGTGTTACAGCATAAGAAACAGGAGTTGGCTTTTCTGAAAGGTATTCTGAGTTTGCTGGATTAAACATGTTTTCATCTGCAGAGAAACGACAGAAGGGAAACTCTATTTAACAAAGTTAAGTAAAACCCTGAACAGAGAAACAGGCTTGGTTTCTTACACTTGTCAGTTTCATGGCTTCATGTAACTGATGAGAATAATCAGTGAATGACCAGTGTGTCTGTGGCAAATTGTCAAATTTTAATGGCGCTGTGGTGAATTTCCATGTTTCAACATCAAACGCAAAATGTTTAAGAATTGTTGCCTGTAAAATGTCGCCATTAGTCACACAACATGTATTGTGCCACTAAAATAAACCTTAAAAATCTGACAAATTCAATAAAAACTGGCGTAATTCAACACGTTTCTGTAAAAGTCATTGTTGAAGCAACTTCTAAGCAATTCGGCAATGTGTCTTCCATCATAATATTAGATACTCTAGACAGTAAATCGCATCTATTGTCGCCCACATTAACAGTGAAGCAGTTTAATTATAGAAATATTGTAAAACAACACAAAGTTGCAGATGAATGTGAGGATTCATGACACTGCGAAACACTCCTGTCTTCCTTTTCTTCCCTCTGCAGTTGTGTAGTCAGAGAGGGAAACGTTGCTCAGACGATGTGTATAAACTGATGAGTTCATATTACAGCAGGTTGTAAAATGAAAGACTTGAAATTATGTAATTACATGATTGGACGTGTAAGAAGATGACTGTGTGGATCTGATGGAACATTTTAGTAAACCAGAATGAGATCAAACAGCATTATAGGTCTTTTTTTTTTCCTCTACTTTGTTATATATTGTGAATTTAATAATGATGAAGAAATTCCAGATAACCTGATCATGTCTATCAAATAACCCAAACAATGTTGTTGTGGTTGAAGCATTCTTTAATAAAGATTTATTTTCATAAAGAATATCTCTGCTGTCCTCTGTAGGATGGTGACATGGTGGGAAATTGTGCTTATACAACATGGACTATGCAAGTTGTGTATGTTTGTGGGAGTTTTAAAGATGAATCTGATACTTTATAATATTATAATTGCACACTTAAGGAAATCTTAATACATTTTGGAAACTACATTATCAGGAGAAGGATGCAAGTGGAGTTTGTGTTTTTAAAGAACCGTTTGAGCCAATTTATTTCAAAAGTGTGATTGAATTATTGGAGTCCAGATAGTTGAATCCTGCTTTCTTATGACAACTGATTTCTGTCGGTAATGTCCTCTTAATTTTTCTATTAAAAAATGAAGAGGACATGCAGGGAGAGAGCTTCCTTCTGTCCAGACTAGAGCGAGATCTGCGTAAGTATCGCGAGAACCGGATGGAACATGGCGGCGTCTTGTCTCCTGCTGTGGGCAGCAGCCCAGGAACTCACGGACTGACGACCAATTGACACAAAAACCTCTAGGAGAGCTTTGTCTGTTGGGTCTTTGCCACAAACGAGGCCGAGCCGTCACGTCGGAGCACCGTTAAAGTAAGAAGATGAAGATGAAGACTCATCCCGATCCGCCGACACAAGAGGATTCAAAAACATTAGAAACCTCATCCGGTGAAGGTAAACTGTCAGCGACTGTGTGAACGACACCACCCTGCAGGCAGGTGGGCAGTGGCGCAGAAGAACCGGACAACAGGTAAACAACAACAACAACAACAACAACACCCGGTACATGTTAACGACGCGAGCTCGGTGGGTTCACAGGCTCATCCTGCTGCTGACGTCACTGTGAAACCAGCAGCTCAGTGCAAAATCTCAACTTATTGTTTTCAAAATACAAACATAAAGAACATTTCTGACACTCAAAATTCAAATTAAATACACCAAGACCAATAACAACCAGAACAAACTAAATTAAAATGCCTTTTAAAGCCGGTGCTGTGCAATAACACGACAAATTCCCAATATGGGAAAATGGATTTTCCTCTATAGGAATGTAAGACGTGTGGATTCAACAGGCTGAACCAATCATGTGATCATCACAGAGTTACAGCTGAGCGCTGGAGCTTTGACATCATGAGAGGGAGGAAGATTCCTGCAGCAACAGACCATCATGTCCACCTCCTCCAGCCCTGCAGGGATATCCTAAATGCAGTTTCTCCCTTTATGGCATAAGACACGATGCCAGCAGACAGATATAATGTTTTTATTTAGATTAACATGAAAACAACGATAAGCTTTTTCCATGTTGGGCTGCAGTGGATCTGACAGTGTTTTGAGTTTTTAATATTACTGTTTATAACCTGCAACGCCTGATGGGAAACGCTTTGCCGAGAAGAGTCTTTAACCTTGACTCTTACAGAAATGTGTTGATTTACTCTGGTTTTAATTTCATTTGTCTGGTTTTTAAGGTTCATTCTGTTAGCATAATGGTCATTACATGTAAGAGAGAGATGGACGGCCACAACGGCACTGAGAGAAGCATTTTCACAGGTTGATAAATTGAAGGTAGCTGTAGGTTGTTTTGTTTCTTTAACAATATGTAAACATATTACCTGTTTACCTGCCCGCACAGAGAGCAGCTGACAGGAAGTGGCCGCGGCGTCCCTCATGGCCGGTGCGACTCCGGGTCTGCAGCTTCAGGCCGACCCGTCTCCTGGTTCTGACGTGGCCAAAGGGCCTGGACCCCATCCAAACCCGCCTACAGGTCTAGTACTTTTCTTTCATGATTTCCCTCTTTTGTTCCTGGCTGAGGTGGCTGAAAAATGTTAGGTGACACATGTATCATGAAAAAAGTTTCATGTTGAGCAATAACTGCACAGAATCTTAATTATCACTCCTTGGACAGACACACTGTACTGTATGTCCCTGCCATGACTAATACAAATCTACAGCTAATCTGCGGCCACCACAGCTCTGACTGGTGGGAGATCTGCCAGAAATCAGCACAGCAAACAAATACCACAACAGTTTACATTAGCTAACTTTAGTAAGGGAAGTAACATTTCAAACATAAATCCCTTGTTGCAATACTAACGTCATTACCCTTAAAAAATGGTTCTCATGCTCGTTGAGGCCATGTTAAGGCTTTCCACATCCCTGCAGCAGTGCAGTTCATTGCATCACTGAACTTGCTCACCTGGCTAAGGAAGTTCTCCAAAGGAAGGTGTCGAGGATGCATCCTAGTCAGATGCCCAAAACACCTCAACTGTCTCCTATTTGAGGTGACGGGACAACAAGACCAATCTGAGCCTCTTTAGAAAGTTCGTGTTCCCCATCCAATCTGTTTCCAAGGCTGATCTCAGCCATCTTACGAAGGAAACTCATTTTGGTGGCATCAGAGAGGAGCTGCGGGTTCTCATCCTGTCAGCGTCATGGACTGTTGAAGCCAGAAGAATTAGATCATCTGAAAGAAAGCTGAGATGCTATTCTGACCCATTCCATCCCGTACACCTTGAGATCCCATTCAGGAGAATAGAGAATAAGCGTGTCTACAGGGACCAATTGACTCTCAATAATGGTGTTCCTTGAGGGACTCTGCGGGACACAGTCACAGCACACATGTAGACAGGATGTACAAACTCTCATGATGCTCTTAACAACCCTGTAGGGGAAAAGAGGTGGTCCACGGTACCACAACAGTGACAGATACAGAATCCTTTCCAGCTCCTTGAAGTCAATTTTCCTTGGTTATAATCCTAATATGAATACCCACAACCCCAGAGTGCCACTCTGCCACAGATACTTCCCCGGTTGTCCATGAGGTTAGACATTAGGGTTAGACCCATTTTTTCAGTGGGTCAGACATGTCAAAATAAATCTCAGCCACACCCGTCGCCTTACTGGTGAGGAGCTTCTTGACGATCTCAGTGATTTCTGCCAGGTATCTGGGTGAACCTTTCCCCAAGTCTTCAGCCTCTGTCTTATCCAGAGAGGACATGATAGTCAGGAGTTAGGAGCTTCTCAAAATGTTCCTTCCACTGCTCATCCGTGATCCCAGTGCAAATACTGCAAATACAGTGCTAAACCTAACCAACACTTAATCATAGCTCTCAAATGTAATAAAATTATTCTTTTTTTAAAAATTTGTAATATTTTGAATCAGTTCATGTCATCAAATCAGATGTTAATATGAAATTTCATTTTGTAAGGCTGTTAAAAACTAAGCAGTGGATCATTTCAGTTGGAAGACTCGCTTCAAATAAAGGGAACAACCTCTACATAACTTGTTATTTTGTAATCATTTCTACTTTGTATTATTTATTTGTGTTTTTCTATTCCCAGCAGATGTGCAGCAGCTGTTTGTGATTAAAGAAGAAGTCCCCCTGGATCAGCAGGTCTCCCAGCCCCTACACATAAAAGAGGAAGAGGAGGACCTCAGGATAAGTCAGGAGGAAGACCATCTTAGTGGTCTGCAGGAGGCTGATATCACCCAGTTCCCGTTCACCGTTGTCACTGTGAAGTGTGAAGATGAAGAGAAACCGCCAACTTTGCAGCTTAATCAAAGTGAACCTGAGGACCAGGAAGAGGTCGAGTCTCCGGCTGCCAGCTCGGCATTGCAGATTAAAAGTGAAAGTGATGGAGAGGACTTTGAAGTATCAGAACCTTTCAGCAAGCTGGATCCAGCTTGTTACCCAGAACCAAAGACTGATGAACAGGTTTCAGACTCCTCTGAGACTGATGTCAGTGATGATTGGCAGGAACCTGTGTCAGACTCTGGACCTGAAACCGAAGACGGTAACTGCAGCTGGAAGGAGACCACGATACCCAATTCAGACACAAATGGTATGAAATACAAGAAAGACCCAGAAAGTAATATGACATGTCATTACAGAGAAAGTAACAGCTCATTAGGTTACAGGAAAATTGAGATGAAGCAAAAGGTAGATTCACAGTTGAGGGTCAAGGAAGGCGACAAACCATTTGGCTGTTATGTGTGTGGGAAAAGATTTATCTTTAAAGCAAGTCTTACGAAACACACAAGACTTCACACAGGAGAAAAACCATTTGACTGTGATGTTTGTGGGAAAGGATTTACTGTGAATGATAATCTTAAGAGACACCTCAGGGTCCACACGGGAGAAAAACCATTTGTTTGTGATGTTTGTGGAAAAGGATTTAATGATAAATTAAAACATAAGACACACCTCAGAGTCCATTCAGGAGAAAAACCATTTGGCTGTGATATTTGTGGGAAAACATTTATATCTAACGATGCTCTCAAAAAACACTCAAGAGTCCATACAGGTGAAAAACCATTTGGCTGTGATATTTGTGGGAAAAGATTCAACCAGAAACCAAGTCTTAGCAGACATAGGAGGATTCACACAGGAGAAAAACCATTTGGCTGTGATGTTTGTGGTAAAAGATTCAATGTCAAGTCAAAACTCAATATTCACAGGAGAGTCCACACGGGAGAAAAACCATTTAGTTGTGATGTTTGTGGGAAAAGATTTAATGATAAGCCAAACCTAAAGACACACATGAGAGTCCACACGGGAGAAAAACCATTTAGTTGTGATGTTTGTGGGAAAAGATTTACCGTCAATGACAGTCTTAAAAAACACACACGAGTCCACACAGGAGAAAAACCATTTGGCTGTGATGTTTGCGGGAAAAGGTTTAACGACAAGCCAAATCTCAAGACACACATGAGAGTCCACACAGGAGAAAACCCGTTTGGTTGTGATGTTTGTGGGAAAAGATTTAAAGTCAAGGCGAAACTTACCATACATGTTAGAGTTCACACAGGAGAAAAACCATTTGGGTGTGACGTTTGTGGGAAAAGATTTAACGATAAGCTAATTGTCAAGAAGCACATGAGAGTCCACACAAGAGAAAAACTATTGGACTGTGTTATTCACTCTTAGGTGTTTTTTTTGTTTTTTTTTTAATTGTTGGTTTATTTAGGAAACAAATGGTAATTCAAAATGTTGATGCTAAGCTTTTGATCTGGTCTTCCAAAAAGTCTCGTGACACCAGGTTTGATTGCTCTTCACTGTCTCCTCATTAAGTTCTGAAGTCAGTTAAAAGTTCTATTCATTACTAATTGAACTTTTCATGATCAGGCACTTGCCTACATCAGAGAGCTCAGCAGCAGCTTTTTCAGGTCCTTGGACCAGTATTTGTTGGTTGTTATTGATCTGGGCTTAAAAACAAAGGGAGAACATGCTGTTGAGGTTGTAGCTCCTAAAATTTGGATCTCCCTCTCCCACGGGACTTAAGACCAGTGGACACTGTCAAACATTTAAGGACAGCAAAACCTTATGTTCAGACTTGCTTTGTGTACATTTAATATCTATTTATGTGTTTAATTATACTTAAACCTGCATTTATATTTATAATTTACAGCCTCTATGAACCACTGACATCTCTGCTCTTGAAAGGTGCTATATTAATAAACATACTGACTTAATTAGTCTTTGTGTGTTGCCACAAACTTTAGTGTGTAGTTGCTTTCTTATCCTAGTTTCAGGATGTCTAAAACAAAGTCAAAGGCAGATTGATTAGTTTAGTGCTCAGCACTCAGTTGTGGTCGTACATTAAGCACAATAACAATGGCTGACAATAATCAAAATCTGAAATGGCTTCTACAGTACCGACACTCACACAAAAATAAGCGTTGAAGTGGTAAAATCGGTAGTCATCAAATGAGAAACAGGTTGAGTTAGAATACTAGTAGTTGTATTTCACTTAAAAAAAAAAGTCAAGCAGTACAACAAACAAATTAATGACTAAGTATTTATTAATTCATCAGATTAATGAATAGATATTACTTCCACTGGTAGTGGGTAAAGTTATAAAAATCTGTAATATTTTGATCGATCACGTTCTTTTAGCCGGATGTCTACGTGAGTATCGCGAGAACTGGACGACGCAGGCGAGATCGAACATGGCGGCGTTCAGAGTCTCGCTGATCACAGCAGCTTCAGCACAAAAACTTTACTGTAAGTTAAAACTAGGTGAGTCTGCTGGAATATCTTTATATTTTAATGTCAAACCACCTTTCGAACAGCTCATTCTCACGTCAGACTGAAAAACAGCAAATGTTGACGTCAGAAAGCCTGAACAAAGAGCTGAAAAACTTGTGTTGACTTTTCAATCCGAGTCATGCGCGACAGTTTCATCCCGTCCGGGTTTCCTGGAACCACACGAGACGGAGACCAAATTGACATTAGAGACGGGATGAAACATGAGGTGAAAGTCCCGAACCGGCGTGCCGGAGGATCCGGACTGTTTATCGGGACGTCCGAAGGTTACCAACGGGGAGAATTCATCGGTGGCAAAGGTGAGAACTGGAGAGTTGTCTGAACGACCAGCCTAGAGATAAACTGTCCGTTATCTTCAGTATAAGCTGGTAAACAAAAGCCTGTTAAGCCTAGAACGAGGGGGACTCTGGGTCTCCCGTCCCGACACAGACTCTGAGGCAGTCTTGAGAGACCTGGGAGCCTAAAGGTTCCGTCTCAGGACTAATCTCCTCAGCACAACTCACGATGATCAACCATACTGGTTTCACGCTTATTTTAAAATGATAATATAACATTTGAATATGTTTTTTAATTATTTCTCAGAAAAAAGGGACCAAATACTGTAATCTTTTTTTTTTTTTTTTTTTTTTTTTTTTTTTTTTTTTTTTAAAACGAGAAAATGGCCTCATATCTATTGTCTTGAAGGCACAGATGCACCTTGTGATCTCTTAGCCTCTAACACTCGTTTCCTTGAGGGGGCAGCAAATCTGCTCATCAGCGTGCTTTTAATACTTTTGTTGCTCACACAGAGCTAACCAAAGCTCCGCACTGTGGTGCTGTTTTAGAGGCTGCATCCAGTTCGTTGTGCTATTCATGTAGCTCAGTGTCATCTTGCAATATTTGCAATCACTAGCCACCGCCATGTTTGCTTAATGGGCTCACAGAGAGTGATACTAACAAGTAACCATTTGCTGCTGCCTTTGGGAAGAGCGAAGTTGAACAAGAGAAACTTGAGTCTTCACTGCTGCACCAGAGTGAAACTGAGGAGCAGAGAGAGGCGGAGCTCCGAGCCAGCAACTCAGCAATGCAGATAAAACAGAAACTGATGGAGAGGACCGTGGAGGATCAGAACCTGCCAGGGAACAAGATCCAGCTAGTCAGCAACAAACAAATGCTGAGGAACAGTATTCAGACTCATCTGAAACTGATGCCAGTGTTGGTTGGCAAGAACCTTGGACAGATTCTGGGTCTGAAACTGAAGATACTGGCAGTTGTTGGAAGGACGCCGCGACACCCAAATCATATGCAAAAGCTTTGAAATACCAGGAATCCTCTGTAGCTGATGTGCAAAGTAACTCTGGAATAAAGTCCTTAATCTGCTTTGACTGTGGTAAAATATACCAATACAAGCAGCCTTTTGTGAGACATACATGTCATTCAGACAAGAGGTCCCCCAGTTGTTTGGCTGATTAACAGATTATTATACACAGTAGAGAGCAACCATTTGTTTGTAATGTTTGTGGGAAAAGATACACAGTTACAGGAAGTCTTAAGATAAACATGAGTGTTCACGTGGGAGAAAAACCATTTGGTTGTGACATTTGCCGGAAAAGAGTTACTAAAAGCGCGACTCCTAAGATACACGAGCCCACACAGGAGAGAAACCATTCAGTTGTGAAGTTTGTAGGAAAAGCTTTAATCAGAGGCCAAATCTTATTATTCACAAGAGAATCCACACAGAAGAGAAACCATTTGCCTGTGATGTTTTTGGGAAAAGCTTTAGGGACAGAACAAAACTGAACAGGCACATTAGACTCCACACAGGAGAAAAACCATTTGTCTGTAATCTTTGGGGAAAAAGATGCAACCGGCAGCAAGATCTTCAGAGACATTTGAGAGTCCACACAGGAGAAAACCCATTTGGCCGTGGCGTCTATGGTAAAAGGTTGACGACAGAGTCATCCAAAGAAGCACATAAGTATCAACTGTGGAGGAAATCCTGTGAGCCAGAGCAATGAGGCCCCATCTGTAGATGTCTTGGAAAGAGCGAGAGTCAAAGATGAAAAACTGTTCAACAACTGGTACAGTGTAATGTCATCCCCACGTGTTCCTTAAAGAATAGGTATAATGTGTGGCTTTTGTTTTGATATATGTTATATAAATGCCCTCTTAAAAACGGACAGTTCCATGTGTAATGATTAGCACAGCTACACAATTCACTGTGGGATTTTGCTTACACCCAAACTTTGATCCAAGGGCATCATAGGTGTTTGTCAAAGCTTGGGCCTCTGTAGTCTTTAGTACAGGACATGGGAATTACATATCTGTTTTATGAGCTGTGCATTCCTAACTCGAAACATACACTGAATGAGTAAAGGATAACTTTGTGAAGGAAAATTCCCTCATAACAACTCAGGATAGCCACTGTTGGGTTGTGGTGTTGTGAAATATTTATTTAAGCGTAAACCAAAGTAGAGTCAAAGACAGCTGGACTTTGTTTTATTCTTAAAGGCTCCATTAAAGGTGCAAATCTTCCTATTGCATCTCAAAAATTGGAATATGATTTTTAAGTCTCATTTAAGAAAATGAACATTTAACATATTCTAGGATCATTACACATGAACTAAAAAGTTTTCAGCCTTTTATTAATTTAATTATTTGAGCTGTAGCAGTCTGCATCGCCTCAACGTGATCACACTAGGCTACGGTGTAGGGTTCTGCATAAGGTATGTGGTGGTGCAGTACCTACAGTGTAGGTCCAAGGCAGAAGTATAATCCATACAGTACGTACTCCTCACAGAAGGGATGTGAGGGCCTGACACTTGAACCTTCTGTACTTGAACACCAAGGCAACTGTTTGACCCAAAGACCTGAAGTCC
>KV751350.1:4201248-4246766 GCA_001698575.1 Mola mola | reverse complement strand
CTTCACGGCACGCTCAGAAAATCTTTCTGCTATTTGTGAATCTGAAGGGATGAGCTCAAAATCTGACAGCCTGCGCTAACAAGGTAGCAGGGAGGTGTTTCGGGCTCAGGTGTCCTTCCTCAAAGTCCTCCAGGCCAACTCACAGCGCCAGCTTTGTGTTCAGTGCACAAAGAGCGCACTGTTCACTCAGCCAGTGTGCACGGCTGCCCCGAAATGACAAGCCTCTGACACACCTCCAAAGGTAGAAACGCACCTGTGTGCTGGTGAGGAGGCTGAAACCGGAGTTTACTGGGAAAACAAAGATAACGTCAGACTGGAGCTAGTTTAGGATGATGTTCCTCGATATTAATCTTCATCCTCACGGCCAACTTTCTGTTTCAGGGTTTTGTTCACGCTGGCTCACACTAACCATCATGAGAGTGAGTGTCAAGATGAATTTTAAAAGAGAGCTGAGTAACAGCAAAGTAACAGGTGAATATTCTCTGAATACCCTCTACTGTCATGTCATGTTTCCCATCGTCAAAACTCTTTGAGGATTTTCTTCAGACGTGGCACAAATGTCCACTCAGTCTCAATAATGAACTGATTAGAGTTTGGAGGTCAGAGTTCAAAGATCAAAGTCACTGCGACAACATGTGGGCTACGCTTGTGAACGTGAAAAAAGTCGGATCAGAGCCACCAACAGTTGCATTTGATCAGCGGACCTTGAACTTTGGAGGTCAAAGGTCACTGACCACAAACCTTGTGAGCACAGAATACACTGAGGGGGTTTTGTCAAATTTAGCACAAACCTACATTTGGACTAGAGGGCTAATTTGTTACATTTTGGAGGTCAAAGGTCACTGTAATCTTACATATTGTGAGGTGGGAGTACAGTGGGATTACCTCAGGAATCCCTCAACCCACCACTGTACTTTCACTGTCTCCACTGTGTGACTTGTGGTGGCACTAACTGTCAGGCAGCCATTTTTCTAGTGTTAATGTGTTTTTATGTGCGAAGACAATAATGTGTTTTCTGTTTGTGCGAGAGGCAGACGTCCCTTGGGACAGTGTTCATCACTCTATCTGTATGAACTTTCACATTTAGGAATCTAGTGGCATGCAGCAGCTCCTGCTTCATCCTCCTGCACGGTCCGAATGGAAGAGAACCCTCCGCAGGTTGATAAGATCCTGCAAACACCAACAAAAATAACAACAGTTCTAATTTCACGTGATCCTGAAAACAAATGAAAACATGGTTGAGCCATAACTAGTGTCATGTTGTGACCCCGGGTCATAGTTTTGTATTGTGTCATGATTTTCTCCTCCCATTTTTCTAGTTGTTTATGGTGTGTGTGTGTGTGTGTGTGTGTGTGTGTGTGGAAATGCAGGCAGGCCTCCACATTGGTCCTACAGAAGATGGATACGAAGAGCTCCCTGTTGAAGCCACCTGCCAGCGGCTCATCTCGATCCTAAGAGGCCATAACTGTGTGTGTGGTCAGCTGTTACATTTGAATTCATAAAGTTAATGTTGTTAAATCTGTATTAGTAGTTATTGTGGCGTTAGTTTGATTTAACCTCGTTGTGGACATTTGTTGTGAGTATTGTTTTGTTTCATTCACTTTTATTTTCCCTCATTTTCTCCAGTTTGAGTCAGCAGTTTAGGTAAATAATGTGTTTTGTTTTCTTCTGGAGGTAATCGCAGGGACTGTAGAACTGTTTAGTTTCTTATTTTGGGCATTTCTCTCGTCTGAAGCCAATAAACCTGTCTGTGTTCTTCTTTAAAACACTCAAATGGTGGCTGGACTTCATGTTGGATCTCCAGCCCCAGACTGGGGTCATAATTAGTATTAGAATTAGAATTAGGATTATTATAGTATGAGTCATTTCTGACCTCAACAGTTCGACATGTTAATTCTCTAAAACCAGTGACTGAAATAGTTTGGAAAGTTGGGTGAAGATTCTTCATCTGCAAAACTTTTCTTCACAGCAAAACAGTGTTGTAGTATGGTTCTCATAAACAAGAAGCTGGGGACACAAAATGGCTCCAAACAGCTCGTTACTCCAACCAGGCCAGAATATCCCAAACTAATGTTTTTTTAGTCCCTTTTCAAAGCTGAATTCTTCACTGAAGCTGCAAAGCTGAAACATTTAGCCAAAACCCCAGAAAGTCCACAGCTTCTGCCAGAAACTTCCACTTGTCTGTGCAGATAATGACAGAATTTGTTTTTCTTCTACATTAACATCAAGATGCTTAAATCCAAAAGGATGTTCAAGGAGTCATTGCTGTTTGTGCTGCAGTTGTGAATAAAACTTCTGACGAAAATCTATTACCTTTGCTTCTACTGTGAAAAATCTGTAAATTCCAGCTTTCAAACCACACTATGTAGTTAAATTCTCAGGTTTTTCCCTTAAAGGAAGCAGGAACAAGCAGTGCATGGCTCCACTACAAGGGCTCCAAAGAACAGTGTCACAAACCTGAGCAGTTTGCAAATAAACATTTATGTGTTTTAAGATTGTACGGCATTGAAATGAGTTTTCATGAGATTTGACTTGCGGAATCTTGATAAACTCCTGGATGTTGGCTGTCTTTGTGGGTCACTTGATACTCGTTATGTAAAATGAGGTGGCCTGATGGAACTTATAAGGTCAGCAAAGCTGACTTGTTTGCATGTGCCTGTGTGATAAAAATTGAAATATTTACCTGCAGCTCATCCGTATGGCTTCGATGTGTGAATTCAGGCTCTGCTGACCTCTCTGATCTTTTAACCAGAGCGTTCATGAGTCCGCTGCGTGTTTGCTATGTACAGATCAGATCAAGCGCCTGGTAAATCATTCTCAGTTTGCCCGTGAGGTCACATGAAGGTCTGCGACGACTGAGGAGGTGCAGGAGAGGGCGGCTGAACACCCGGCGTGTTTGTGTAAGTGACCAATCAGCAGCCCTGGACAGTAACACCTCGGTCACTACACAGCTCAAACAGGGCGACAGCTGTAAACATGTTCTCTGGCTCCTGGTTGGAGTCTTCGATGGTTGCAGGTTGTTGAACTGTGGGCTTGGATGGGAGGGAGGTGGGTGTTATTTTGGAGGGACAGAGGCGCTCTGAGTGCCAGAGCTCTGGGCTCCGGTCAGGCTGCCAGCTATGCTGGGCTCAGTTTATCAGTCGGGGCCTTAACTGAGACAAACAAAAGGATTGAAGTCATGGAAAATAACAAGGTGCTCACACTCGAGTGCAACAAGGTTTGAAGTAGCTGTGGAGATGTTGGCCTTCTCAACAGCATAATGGGACCAGATGACACCAAAAGAACACACTTCAGAGAGTCAACAGCTTGACACGCTTATTTAAATCCACAGAACTTGTTGTGAGCAGTTTCATGCAGGAACTCTCGTCTGTCTGAAGTCAACCTGAATCTCCATGACGGCAGCAAACCTCCTGAGATACAGTTTAAACTCCAGGGACTGACAGTGTCCGTCTGGGTTCAGGTTCCTTCTCTCTATGATGTAGTAGTTTTTATTGCAGTTATTGAAGCGCCACAGAAGACAAAATCAGGGGAAAAAAGGAAGCATGTGTATAAAAAAAAACTTCCTTTCCTGTAACCATCTTTAAAATAATTTCCTGGATCCAGACAATGAGTTGGATCACCACCAAAATGTACTTCCATGTTCCCCTGGACACAAAACCTCATCCTCCCATGAACAAAGCCAACAGCCTCATAGGTTTCAGTCTTCAGGCGCAACATCAAATATTTCAGTGCCAGTGGGAAACCAAAAACTCTTCACATTTATACTCCACTTTATAGCTGAACAGCAGGTTTTTGTAGTCTGGTGGCAAATCTGTAGACTTCCATTTATATTTTCTTCTTTTTGGTCTTTTTGTAAAAGAGTTTGAGCAGATGTGTGAGTTCGTAGAAAGATCCAATGATGCTGCAGCACTGCTCTGGTACGTAATTTATCTCACCAGCCTCACTCCATGAGTCTGTCCTTTAAAGTTCAGGATGTGAATGTCAAACGGAACGGTTCACCCTAAATAAAAGAAATACACAAATTTCCTCTTATCTCTGTCCATCCAGATAGTTTTGGAGATCTCTCTTCTGTCCAGTATGATGGAACCAGAAGACACTTGACTTGTGGAGCTCAAAGTGCCAAAATATACATTTGAAAAGCTCAACAGCAAAGTTTCTTTCTTTACTCAAGATAATCCATAGACCTTGTTAGGAAAATAATATTGTCCTGGTTTTGGCTGCTTCCTGTTTTATTTTGTAGGTTTTTCTCTTCTTGTGTCTTGTCCTACATGATTCTTCCTGTCTTGATTGTTCTGCTCTGCCCTGATTTATTTCACCTGTGTCTAGTTCACCTTCTCTGTCTGCGGTATTTAAGTCCATGTGCTCCCTTCTTCCTGCCTGCTCTTCATGTAGTGTTTTCTCTTGTGTTTATATACTGTTTTTGGTGCCGTGTTCCGGACTTTTCCTGTGTCTAGTTCAGCTCATGTACCCTTGGACTGATGACCTTCTCTTCTTTGACACCCTGTAAGCCTTTTGTGGAAATGTTTGATAAATGTTTCAGTAACACTCCTTCACACTAGACACAGGGATTCATCTGTTCGGACTCGGCTGTGATATCAGCTGTAATGTCCCAGGTATTCATACCCATTTCTGGTGTAATTCTATGATGCTCAGACACAGATTTCACCATCTCCGTTCAAGGTGAACTCAAAAAACATTCAGCCGGCTCTGGGCTCGAAAAATAGACTGAAGTAAAAGATACAAAGCAGTAACCACGATAGCATCGTTGCTAGCCTCCGTATTGCCTTGTAGTTCTTCATAGAGGTGGCTTCTGCTTTTTAAAAACCCTGTTTCTGGTGTATTTGAAGTTATACACGACTCATCAGATAGAGAAACAAAAGAACTGTCTTATCCCGGGCAGTGAGAATGTGGTCAACTGTCCGTTGTAAAAGGGTCTACCTGTGGTTTAAAAAAACCCATGTGTACGTGCTATTGTTGGTGTTAAATCGGTATTAATATGACTCACCAATTAAACTGTGACAAAAAGAGTATTTGATTTCCTGACATTTGTGTTGTTTACATATAAGAGTAAACATTGAGAGGCTGTGAAACTTTGCAAACTCCCAGATGAAACTGTGAAGAGCAGGACAGGCTAGCTGGTTAGCATGCTAACATACCTCTGCAACATGACATTTTGATACTTTCTATGGCTTCATCCCAGAGCTGGACCATTTGGTACCATGAAGAGTTGTAGAACTAACATAAACCAGGTCTAAAATAAAGAGCCGCGTGTCCTGTTTTGACCCTGTAGACCATAATTCCATAATGTAATCTTCCTGGTTGCCCTGTGCAGGATACATTGGAGTCAGAGCTTTTGTTAGTCGTCTCCTCTCACCGCACCCAAAAGGCACAAAGCATCTTATTGTATATCCAGTTTATGTCGTCACGTCTTATCAGGCCTGCTGCAGCAGTTTTGCAAAATTTCTAAATTGCAGGTCATTGATAAAGACACATGTGATAGCAGGGCCTTCAGAGCCTAAAATAGAGCCGGGATGGACCTTGTACCTCCTCCTCAGGAGACTCAGAGGGTCTCAGGACACAACAGTCGGATCATTTAGAAATCACTGTTTGATAAACACATGAAACATGAGCATGGGGGAGGAGGAGTGGAAGTTGGTGCACTTGTCAGAAGATTAGGAAAGGACCTGCAGCAACTAATAATGTGTGCAACTGCAGGGAATTGTGAAATGTTATGTTTAATCTGTGTTCTTCAGAATCAAGGCTGATCTCAAACACGTTTTTATTTATTACATTACTTCCTCTGTGTTCTCTCACAGGTCCTGAGTGTGTCCTCTGAGAGGTGTTCCAGGCCTGGACCGACACTCCCATGGCAGGCAGACACCTAGTGAAGCCCTCCCATGGTGAGCCTAAACAGTATATTTGTCTCTGGAAGGGTTTTATTTCCTCCCAGTGTTGAAATGTTGCTCGCCGCAGTGACATACTGAAGAACTGAAGCCACCTTTGATTATTTCCGTCGTCTCTTGTGACCTCGATGAATTCAGCCATTTGAGGATGTCAGTGAGGACGGATCGATAAATCAGTTTGCAGAGTTGATGAATGTGATTGAATTTGCTCCCAACAGCATGCTGTAAGCACATCACGCTACGAGTGGAGTAAATAATAATCCCATCTGATTATAAGTAGTAAAAAGTTGTTATATAAATGTGGTAAAAAAATCCAAGGACATATTTTTATATTTCATAAAAGAACCAAATCTTCTCTTCTTGTGCCTCGTTTAGCGTGTTTATCTCTGGGTGTGTGAGTCATTAAATAGTTTCTATTAGTTTCTGTTGATTTCTGTTTATTCATCAGTCCTGCGAGTTTCCTGTCAAATGTGTCGTCCATTTGCTGTCAGAGCATGAAGACCAGAAAACAAACTTTTCATAACATCACAAGTGAATTTTTATTTACTGTACATTAATCACATGGTGGCTTTGATCAGGCCAACTAATGTGCGAGTACGTTGTTCTTATTGGATCATCTCACCACATTTGGGATAAACTAGCAAACCTAAGATTTAACCTAATGTCCATAAGCCTGGCATCTAATTTTTGGCATTGTTGGGTTTGTGTCTTTTAAGCCACTGATCCTTTCCTAAACTTAATCAAACAGTGGAAATAGTTCAGATAAATAATATCAAAGAAGCATCACACTGGTCTCCTTCATTATAGTCCTGAATGTAATTCCCCATCTATCCACAATCACCTGATTTTCAAATGCTGACAGCGCACGACTGTCCTGCAAATCCAGGGCGCCAAAAAATACCAAAACGTTTTTAGAAGTCCGATCATCTCACACCAAGAAGGTTCTGAGGTTCTCTTTCACAGTCATGTGACTCTAAACTGCCCACCAGTCTGAATGTGAGTTTGAATGATACCTGACTCTGACGTCACTTCTCTACTACACAGTACCTTCTCAACTCGACTCCACTCTACTCGCTTTGGCACCCGGTGGTCCATTTTCTAAAGCAAAAAGTACCTCCTTGATGGAACAGATTGTTATAGCAATGTTGTGGTAAACTGCCAACTTTACTTTACACAGTCAACAATGATGGATATGGAGGGAATCGTCTTTGTGTCTTGGTCAAGTCATTCTTGTTGTCAAGGTGTCTAACGACACTTTTCATGAAGAGCAGGTCTGGACCACACTCAGATATTTAGACCCAACAATCCAAGTATTAGTGAGCACATTGTGACTGTGGAGAGGAAGAACTTTCTTTTGCCACGCAGAAACCTTGGTGTTGACTCTGGTTCAAAGATGGTGGCCCTCTGCTTTGACCAATATGTGGTTGGTAGGCGACACAAGAGGATATGCTAATGTCAGGACATATATGGTCCAATATTACGAACTTTTGCGTGAACCGTGGCAACGCTATTACATTTTAAATGTGAATGTTGAGTTCAGATCATTTTCAATGCAGGCTACTGCCCAATCAGTAGTCTGCAATGGTTTATGGCACCTTTTTAGTATCGCCTTAGCTCACTTGGAACCTCAACCAAGGTGGTACTAAAAATTGTACCAAGTACCAAATTTTCCCCATGTAAAATCAGGAATGGAGGCAAGTTGGGTTGGGTCATATGTTTCTTGTGAGTGACTGGCAGTCTGTCCAAGTTGTATCCGCCTCTGGATCTACATCAGCTAGGAATGGCTGGAATGAAGGATGAGTCCACAATATTGTCGACTGTACAAAAGATTTATTCTGGATATGAGTACTGCCATCGTGTTAGTGATGTCATTTGGACTAGTAGCAGTGACTGGGTGATGGAGCTGGGGTACCGAGTCAATCATGATGTTTTGCCTATTCATTTATACCATCCATTAACAGATCAGAAAAATTAAAACTTGAACATACATCAGCATGATAAGAGCTACAAAAAGTGACAGAAACCATCAGCCACGTGTTCTTTGAGTTTTTAGCTTGGCCCATGTCTATTTTTGCTAACATGGGAGGAAGGATTTTATGTCCTATAATGCAACCAGCCACTAGGAGGCCATCCAGATGTTGTCTATCTCTATATATATGGCTCAACCCCCTCGCAACACTTGTGGGTGGTGCTGGTGCGACAAAGAAGTGAGCTTTGGCTAAGATTTGGGAACACGTCAGTGAAAGTTAAGAGATCTGTTTTTACCGTATCTTTGTTAAAAAAAAAAACGACAAACGTGACTGTCCGATAAAGAGTATTCTGTTTTTGAAGAGAACAGAAAAGAACCTTATAAGAGCAGTTACATTCTCATGGATGATTGATTAGCGGAATTCAGATCATAAGAATATTGTCGTATAAATAGCATTAAATACACACATTTAAACAAGGCTTCCACTGACACAGTAACTACATATTTACATTCATTCAACAACTTAATTACTAATTTGTAGTTATAAACATTATTCACAAACCAGGCATGAAAATTCTAACCAATGATTACACCATGCACACAGTTTTTTTTTGTTTGTTTTTTTTGTTTTTTTTTTATAAGTCATCCATCAGTGTTGGCAGTGGAACATGCCAATGTCAGGTGACGTTTTAAAACCTGTTTTCGATGTGTTTAGCGGTAAACCTTTTTATATATGTGACTATCATATTGGGGCAAAAACATTCCCTGCGTTTAGTTAAACTCAACCCTTTCCTGTGGCGTCAGCACTCCTGCCCAGCGTGACGGAGTCCAGTAGCGGGCCCACACACAGTCTGCGCCCGGTGAATGGTGACCGCTGCAAAAATTCTTTGTTCTGCAACAAAGCCGTGGCTTCATCACCCTCGCGCTGATGTCCAAATGAAGCTCTACGCCGTCTGACAGCCAGCGGCACAGTCAAAAGATGGATTAGTGGTTTTCCATCTGGGCCAGTGACCCGGCGTTCACCTCCACAACCAAAGGTTCCTCTTAGAACCAGCTGAGGGAACCGGCACATTTACGGTCAGCGGGTGAAGCGAAGTTGTGGTGAGGTACAGCGTGTTCACCACTGGGACGTTCTATGCAGAACGTTCCCCTGCAGAAGGAGAGAGATACAGGTTCATCAGGCTGGCAGGATCAACCGGCCTCTGACTTTAATTTTTTGCTAAAAATCCACCAATTACAACTTTCTCATATATTAGTTTGGCAAATAAAGCATGAACATATTACTTAAAACCACTTCTGCAGCTAATCCACATCTCCCATTCACAAACTTTACCCAAGTATAGCTCCATGTTCAGCTTTAGTTTGTTCGTAGCCTGCTTAGCAGTTTTTCCATGGACAGATTTGCAGAAAAAGTACTTTAAATTGCAACAAGTCCATTTGCTCACATTCTGCACAGATGTGCACAGGTTTTAGCCATATTTCACAACAAGGATTTTTACTGACCTCCAGATCAAGTCAGCATTAAGGGCAGGCAAAAGAATGAGACTTATCCAGAAGTGTCCTTAAATCCAATGAATATGGCTGAACCTACACCGAGCATATCAACGCATAGTGGAGAAGTGGATTATGCTGCTTCAGTGGTTGATATTGATATTGAGTCCATTCCAAAGTGACTACATCAGCTACTCTCCCTGACTCTGACAGCTACGAGTGTTTAAATGTGAAGGAGAAAGACTCAGAAGATAAGTTGAGCACAGATAAATCACAGAGGAGTACTGCTGTAAGGTAAGAAAGGGACAACTCATCCAAAACATCCAAACATTATTTCAGTGGTCCAGAGACTCACCAGAGAATTGGACAAAGTAAAAGACACGAGGCCTCGAGAGAATGAGCTCCCAAAGGTAAAAAGAAAAAAAGTCCAGACAAAGAGGTGATTCATAGTCAACCTGTAGAGGAAGTTGCTATGGTTACAGCAGGAGGTCGGCATGCACAGCGGCGGGCGGAAACAGAAAAGCATCTCAGCAAGAGAGGAAGAAACGAGTGCAGCGGAGGGTTCAGACCCAACCTACGCTGTTTCCGTTTGTCTGCGTGTACGCAGCGTTCCCGAGGTTGGCATGCGTGGAAGGAGTGCTGCTCCCACTGTTGGCCGCAGAGTTGGCGGAAGCTCTGGGAATGACCATGTCAAAGGACGAGTCCGCAGGCTGCTGCATGAGGTCATAAGATGGTCCATCACATAATCAAAGAGACTCTTGAAGAGCTCAGGCAGGATTCACCCTTTAAAACGACTCCTGACTCGTTCGGTAAACATAACGACCTTTCAGAATCAGCTGTTTGTATCTGTGGTGTTAATGAGCATTAAATATCTTGGTGAATAACAACATGGCTGATGATTCAGAGGCGGAGTGCTGTGTTTGCTTGACTTTGTTGACTGTGCGTCTCGTCATTATTCTTTGATTTCTGTCTTTCTACCATATGTGAGAACGCCACATAGCTCACTGCCTGAAGACAAGCACAGCGTAAGGTCTGCACAGCTTATTTCATTTTGAAAAATGACCAGTTTCTTGGTGCCGTTTCTGTTTTAGCTGAATCTACTCCGCAGAGCTTTTAACGCAGCTGCTGTCGAAAATGGACGAGGTGTGCATGCTCTGAGAGCAGAGAGTTCTGAAACACCTGGCAATTGACTGTGGTGACACCTGGACATGGCTGACACGCTTCAGATGTTTACAGAGAAATCTTTTGAAAATAGATCAAACAGCACATCTGAAATAGTTGTTTTTAAATCAGCACATCTTGGTTGTTCTGCTACAACAGTTCCTTCATTACTGTTGAGGGTTCTTTACTTTGGTGATAACTGGCCTACGACAGGAAACGTGAACAAATACAACTAAATACATTTACTCAAGTGCTGTACATATGTACGGTTTTGAAGTATGTTTACCTTCCTTGAGTACTTCCATTTTCTACTACTTTAAACTTCCCCTCCATTCCCTTGAAACTATGTGGCAAATATTGTACTATTCCTCCATTTACATTTCATGTTTTTTCAACAGCAGAAGGTGTTGACACTGGATACTATGGCCTTACTTTACATGTGTGTATAGCGTTAAGCAAATTGGTAGCTAAGGGTGGTAACTGTCAAGAGAAAAATTATGTACAGATATTTTAAGAAGGCACTGACCTACATGAATAGCACAACAAACAACATACAGCATGTAAAGTGGCACCTAAGCGAGAAGCTCTGGTCAAAAAAATATTGTCAGTTTTTAAAAAGAGAGGATTTTGGTTCCTGGTCAACACATTGGAGCCCAATACTCCATCCCATCATGCCCGCACTTTAGTCAGACTGTCATGACAGCGCTTTACAGAGAAGCAAAATCCACAGTAGTTGAGAAGTATGAGGAATTTTCAAATTTGTAGTTTTGTGTGAGACAGCAGGGGATAAAGTGAATGTCTCAGTTTCTCCCTGAAAATTTATTCTATTGATATTCCTTATAAAATATTTTATTCCAGGGAGAAGATGATTTTTGATGATTGTTTTGCAGTTTGTAAAGTTTATAACCTCCCATCATCGTGAATTGGGTGAATCGTAAACATATGTACATTTACTTTGACTTGTTCTTTTGAT
Organism: Mola mola; assembly: GCA_001698575.1. NCBI lineage: Eukaryota > Metazoa > Chordata > Actinopteri > Tetraodontiformes > Molidae > Mola > Mola mola. Next base: position 4,235,269 of record KV751350.1, on the reverse strand, counting down.
ATTTAGGCACATTTATTGTCAGAAAATCATTTTTAATTTCAGAGGTACATTTACTGTCAGACTATATTCAACATGAGAATTTTACTTTTACCCAAATGTGAGTCTTTGGGTTAATTTTGCAGCACTGCAAATAAGTGTTTCAGCAGCTGAATACTCACATTCCCCACCGCTTTGCTGATGAGAGCCAGCTCGGTGGGCTGGTAGACTGAACTGCGCAGCTGGCCGGTGTAGCCGCTGTATGGAGACACCGGCTTGGCCGCTGTAATGGACAGACAGAGACAGAAAAGTGATTATTCATCCCCAACAACACACCTGTGGGATATGTCCAGACCTCTTAGGCGCTATCTCTCACCAACAGCAACCACTTCTTAAATTTTTATAACAAATCAGTACAGAGACGCAGCACTTAATGAGGCGGCGCCATCAGTCCTCCTTTCCTGCATGCATCCAGCAGAGACACACAGGAAAGATGTCACGCTTTGTGTGACACAACAAACATTTTCCACAGGATGAGAGTGTCGCCGCACCTTGGCTGCCAGGGAGACAATGCAAACACAAGGCGTGATGTTTGTGGTGGGAATCAGAGTGGGACAGAGTGGTTAGGGATGCAGTTAGGAACTGGATACTTATTAACAGGAGTGACTCAGAGGTCACACTGCCTCTGAATATCTGTGAGTCTGGGAAAGGTTTAGGGTGTGTGCAGACGTTAGACTGAATGTTCCTGCCGCTGCTGACAGAAGTTATTGACTTTTTTAGTCACTGCTCACAAACATAAGTTAGGTATGTAGGGAGTTAACTGGACAGATAAAGAAAACGGTTCAACCCAGAATCAAACCTCCAGTTTCACCTCTTGCCTGTGGGTCTGTTTATCACCTGGACAGTTTTGGTGTGAGTTGCTCAGTTTTGGAGCCTTTTCTCCAATATTATGGAACTAGATGGAAAAACTCAAAAGAAAAGTCCATTTCCAGAAATCCTGACACAGTTACTGGAGATAAACACCTTGTTGTGGGCAGTTTCATGAAGAAACCGAATTGTTTCACCTGTGTCTTTTTAACCTTCTCCTTCTTGTGCATTGTCTGTCATGGATGGAAGGTCAGCTAACTAAGCAAGCTAATGTGAGGGTTCATGGACAAGAGCCTCTTGTCAGTGAAGGGATGCAGGTTTTGCTTCAGTGCAGTGACACAGAAGGAAATGCTGTAAATGATTCCTTTCAACACTCCCAAAAAACTCCCAATCACAAAACAGCAAGTCATGTACTGTGAACTACAGAGCGATCTGCGTAGCTGAACTTTATTGTTTGTGTATTAAATACATAAGCAGGAAAGGTTTATGGAGACACAGGTGAAACTTATCAGGGCCCAGCAGAAAAATCGAAACGGGGAAAAAAACAATGGAATGAAGTGAAAAGTTGGAAAAGACACAAAAGCAGAAAAAACAACAAAATGAAACAGGAAGAAACCCAAAACCAAGACACGGTTTTCCTTCATTCCTTTCCCTGCTTTCCGAAGAAGCTGGGAACCTGGGTCACAAGGTCTGGAATAGGGCACGGCTGTAGAGTTTTTAGATTTATATTTTTGGCGTTTTGAGCCTCAGACGAGAAGTATCATCTAGTTCCATAATACTGGAGAGAAGGCAGACATGTCTGTGGCTGATATCTCCAAAACTAAGCAACTCACACCAAAACTTGATGGATAAATAGTGCAGGAAAGCCAAAATGCTTCTTTTTTCAGCAAACGGATTGGTACAAGATCGTAGTTTAGAAGACAAGCTGACAAGAACATGAGCAGCCACTTCACAACCCTGGACGATTCACAGGGAGCCGTGAGGTAACACACTGCTTTTCTATGTTTTACTGCAACATCACATCCTGTCTGGCTCAAGACTTAAATGAAACTATATCAAATTCTCTGGGCTCATCATTCCAGTGCAACTTTTGAGGACATTTTATGGCAGCGTAATCAGTCTGCAACAATGTTTTTGTGGGCTTGAAACTCTCGTACCTGCAAGGTTATTGTGTATATTCTGTGATACTGTAGCACAAACAGTTGGCGCAGGGACTTGAACGTACAAGTTGGTGTTCCCAGGCGTTCACCAGACAAACCCAAGGTCACAAAATATGATGCAACCCCGGTAGACAGGTCGCTGAACTTCCAGGTTGACTTTGTGTGACACGGTGAGAGGCTGGTTATTGTGTGACTAATGTCAATGATACCTCAGAAACAAACCAGAGCTTTTCAGGTAAATATTTGATTCGTCCCGTGTGGTGAAATTGAGTTCTGACTTTTGATCTTAGGATTTTGAGAAACAATGCTTTTCTTTCTGTAAATCGAGGAAAAATGTTGAGAAACAAAATTCAGAATTAAAATTTCTCAAGTTCCCCAAAGTCAAACTTTTTTTTTTTCAAGTGATTCTAATCCTCCTGTTTGTTTAGTGTTTGGGCACAGATCCCAAAGGGGAGGAATGAAACTTCTGAAAAACCCTGAAGTGTTTCAATTAGGTTGGTTTGAACATGACTAAAGACCTCTGTATACATAATACATCACACATCCATTAGTGTGATGATGGTGATATATCTGAGATTTCTCCTACGTTCGTCTCATTTTTGAGTCTGCTCATGGAGATTCCTGTTTTTGAAGGAGTTTCTCCCACAGCACAGAACATTTGACTGTTCTCAGACGTACTTTGAGATATGAGCAGGCTACTTACCTTGGTTAGGTTCGTCCATTGAGAAAGCCTTATTTTCCATGAACATGTTCTTGGAGCTCTGTTCCTTCAGGATCGTCTCGTATCCGACCCCACGGTTCGGGTACAGGTCGTCCCGGAAGCCTTGCTGGCTGTCATCATCGTTGGTCACACAGCAGATCTCGGGAATGGTGTAGAGGATGAGGAACACCCAGGCATTGGCCACCAAAGCAATGGCCAAGGTGGGGTCGTCCCACGTGGGCCCCCCGCTTCTCTCGTTCCCGTAGACAAACATGACGATCCACGCCACCCAGATTCCCACCGAGAACAGGCTGGATAGAAGGATACATGTGCCTTCCTTCTTCCACTGCTTGTGTTTCCCCGCCAAGATGGCCAGACTCGCCACCACCACAGCCAGGATCAGGGTCATCACATAGATCGACGCCATGACAAAATCTTCGTTGGCAATGTTGCAGGGTGTAGCTGTGGCTCTGCTGGTTTCCGCTGTGGCATTGAGTGGCCCTCGCGGGTGGCGTACCACCGTGATGATAAGCCACTCGGTGTTGATGATCACCTCCACCAACCACAGCCCCAGTGCCCCCAGACATAAGACCCAAGCCTGGGGCCCGCTGTTCCGCCTGACAAGGATGTTCAGCCTCATGCACTGCATCAGGAAGCAGGCAAAGCAGCCTCCGAACAGCACCCCGAAGAGGAACCTCCGCGAAGCGCAGGTGGAGAAGTCCTTTCCCACAATGAAGGCAAAGGTGAGGCAGAAGAGGCCGGTGGTGCAGACCAGGAAGCAGGCGTGGAGCGCCACCGAGCTCCTACGGTTCTTGTCTTGCATGAAAGGCATGCTGGCCAGCAGCGAGATGAAAAGCACAAAGGAGAAGATGAAACCGGCCGCCGCTAAGGCCTCCAGCACGATGCCCCACACGGCGGCAACGTCACACAGGTTGTAATAGAGTGAGTCCACGTTAGGGCCGCAACCCTGCGGGGTGAAGTTTGCAGCCATGGCTACTAACGGGCTGTTCTGGGATCCTGACGGTCCCTGTTAGGACAGATATGAAGAGAGAGTCTGTCAAAGGACTGATAACAAAGGCTCAAATACGTCACAAAGGCTGGGAAGTGATACTGTAGCCACACCCAATCAAGCAAATATCACAATGAGTCAATGTACACACAGCCACACATGGAACTCCAAACACAGCCTCCGTAATCATATTTACATTGGGAATCTAACTTAACAGTCATCGATTGGAGAGCTGCGCTCCCAACTTTGGCTTCACCTAAATATCAAAGGAATGTCACCCTCTGCGTTAATCATTAAGGGAATGTGCCAACAAACATTGTTTCTGTGCATTCTGATTACACCTGAATCAATGAAGTGAAAGGTCATTTAGGCTAATGTGCTGCATCTGTCCGGTTCTGACCGTCCCTGTCAGGTCCAGTCACACTGAACCGACGACGAGTGATGGCAGACGTTCAGTGTGACTGAACCACAAGAGGCTCATTCTGCACCGAAGGCATCAACCTTCTCCGTCCCGCCCAGATTCGACCGGTTCCTCAGTTTACTGACAGTGGCTCTGAGAAAGAACCAGCAATCCACTTAAAAATGCACCAAAACCACAAATTCATTCTCACCCACTGTTACCATGGCGATCTCAAGGACCGAATTTTTGTAAGGAAGCTCAAGGTTGGAATGCCAGGCAGGCTGAAATTCCAGCGCAAAAACAAAAAATGCAAATGATTCAAAACAGGTGAAGTTTGGACAAAAGGCTCCGAGGGGGACGTCAGACTGAGCTGAGGAGGGAGATAGTTCGTTTATCTTGGAATCAAAATATCACTATAGAAAAATGAATCAGCAGTCTCTCCTCAGGGTTCTTGAGCTTTCAGCGAGATCCCACGGCCTCGACCTGCGGGAGGAATTTGTAAAACAAACTGTCCAAGTCTTTGAAGCGATGTGGACGAGATGTCCTGAACATCTGCAATGCCATAACGACTGGGTCAATCCCTATCTTGATCAAAAAAACAAACCTCAGGGGTTATAAATGGATGATGTAAGATGAGACAATCATGTGAATTCCTGGCAGCTAAATCCAGACTTAAGTCAAAAGCATTTTCACATGTCTCCCCAAATTAATTCAAGTTTAATCAATTCAACGCGGGTAAATTGCGATGCATTTCCTGCTTTGAGCATTATCCGGACTGGTCCTTAAACGCAGCACAGAGATTGGAAGGAATGTGCGGTCACTGAGGCTTACTCAGTTCACTGGGTTTGTTATTAATATCAATGAATCGATCCTCCTATTTTCACCTAGTTTTGCACAGTTTCAGGCTGAGAAGCATATCTCCAGGCCGCGGCTGATGATGCATTTAATCAGAAAACTAACTTTAATTCAATAAATATATTAAGCTCGGCATATGTGTTGCTAGACTTTCATATTTAGGCTGATTTGAGTAACGTGTGCGTCTGAAACAGACCATAAATGCATTTACCGCGCTGTCAGACACACGCACACTGTGCTTAATACAGCGAATCTGCTCCTTTAAAAGTGTCAAACAGGCGCACACAGTACCCCGTGTGACACCGACCGATAAAGGAAAGAAAATGCAAAAACAGAAGTGTAAAAGAGAGAATTAAGCACATGAACCTGTTTTGGGTTTTTTTGTTTTTTGTAAAAAAAAAAAAAGAAAAAGGGCTGACGCACCTGGATGCTGTTCCGACGGCTGAAAAGTTTCCCTGTGCGTCTGAAATCTGCCAGCAAACCTCCTCGGACTGATCTCAGCACAGCTCGCCTCGATTTGGACGCGACATTAGAAGTTTTACCACCGTTTGAGGCGCGTTTTCCAGCGATGTGACTGATGATCTCTCTCTCTCTCTCTCTCTCTCTCTCTCTCTCTCTCTCTCTCTGCGCGCTCACTCTCACGCGCATGCATAAGGAAACATACAGTCCATAAACAGTCATTCTACATCTCGTGTTCCACAATATCTAACAAAAAACATCTCTAAATAAGTCAGGTGTGCCGATTTTGCACTCGGTTAATTAATTGTTTCTGAAAACAGTAAAACATGAACAGTATAAGTGGTGTTTGGCGACATCCGGTGGTGAAAGGTGGTAAATACAGCAGTGGGTCAATGTGGTTCAACCACCTGTAGATGGCAGCACAGTACAAAATATAACAACACTCCAACTCAGACCGTAACCAAATCAAATGTATTTATATAGCGCCAAATCATAACATAGTTACATCAAAGCAATTTACATATAGAGCAGGTCTAGACCGAACTCTTTATGGAATTATTTAAAGAGACCCAACAAATCCCTCCATGAGCAAGCACTTGGCGACAGTGGCAAGGAAAAACTTCCTTTAAGAGGCAGAACCAGGCTCAGGGGGGCGGCCATTTGCCTCGACCGGTTGGGTTAAGAGAGAGAGAGAGAGAGAGAGAGGGGAAAACTGAGTTGAATAGGGAGAGAATGAGAGCAGGAGGAGAGGATACTCAACACAAATGCAAGCAGGAACATATGATAATGCATGACATTAGCAATACATAAAAAATATGGCAGCAGCAGGTGTTGCAGGAACATGGAGTAGCGATGATGATTGTGGAAGTCAAGGTTATTCTGTGTACAGTTCTGATGTCATTCAGTCACAACTGTCACCTGCCACCTCTAAGCTTAAATTTCTCACTCTGAAGCATTCAATACAAGGACAAGTTGTAATTTTATTAAGTTCTGTTCATAGTTTTCCTTTGTGAGGTCACATCCTATTGGTGGTCTATCAGTGGTTTGCATTAGAGGGATTCTCAACTCTTTGTAGCTTAAGGCCGACATCTCATTGTCAAAATAAATAAATAAAAACCACTGGGAAAATAAGAACCACCTTCACAAATAATTAGATGCCAAAATGGCCAAAAGAATGGACAGAATTTCACCACTATCAACACACTCAGCATCAGCACCCGCCACTTTGGCGCTTTTAATGTGGCGGTGTCGTCTTCCTGTTACTGACACCATTCTGTGCCACTGCACTGAACCTCAGCTCACTGCAGCACATGCTATCTAGCTGTGGCAGATGTTAGTTCACTGTGGCAGATGTTAGCTTGCTGTGGAACATGCAGCCATGGCAGATTTTAGCTGGCTCTGGAAGATGTTCGATTGCTGTGGCAGATGTTCGATTGTTATGGTACATGCTGTGGCAGATTTTGGCTCTTTGCAGCAGATGTTATCTAGCTGTGGCAAATGTTAGTTTTCCTGTGGCAGATATTAGCTTGCTGTGGCAGATGTTAGCTTGCCGTGGCAGATGCAAGCCAGCTGTGGCAGATGTTCGATTGCTGGTGGTGGTACATGTAGCTATGGCAGATTTTGGCTCGTTGAGGTAGATGTTATCTAGCTGTGGCAGTCGTAGCTGTGGCATACAATAGCAGGTAGTGGCAGAACAGATTTTTTTCAAATGTACCTGGTTAATGAAATTATACGTTTTAGTTTTACATTTTGTATTACGTGAATTTCCTTTGGATATTCGTGTCGTTATGATGTATATTGTCAATAACAACAATAATGAATAGGATAAAATGCGTTATCACAAAGCACAAACATTATTGTAATATTTGTCCAAAAGCACTCAACATGAAATTAATATACAGAAACATTTTAAAAATGAGTGACTGGCAGCAAAAATCTAAATTATATATTTTATTTTCCTTTAAGTTGCAGGACTATGCAGCCTCGGTGGTGAATTATTACTCAGCGAAACTGTGGTGGAGACAGACCGAGGGAGGATTTTTTTTTTAGCTCTAGGTGAATGATTAAAAGAGCTGAGACCACCAGGAAAAGCCCCATTATGTTCTTCCAGTTTACTTTCACTCACACTTGTTGATCAAGAGCTGATTTTTGCTGCTTCGCTGGTCTTGGTGAGCCCACATTCTGTCTTTTCAGCTCCTCCACATGGCTTTCCCTTCCTGACGGCAGGCCTCCTGACAGTTTTTTACTCCTTTTGGTTCCATCATTCATCTCATTCATAGTGAGTTTTTCAGCTCCATTTTCGGTGTCCAAGTTTGACCTCCACCGCCGTCACATTCCTCTCTCTTTCTTCTCATATGGGGGGGTCTTTAAGGCCTTTTTCCTGTTGACCCATTCGGCATCTGAGACACATTAGCTGCAGAGTGTCTTCCATTCAACGAGGAAAAAAACATTTTCTAAAGCATTTATCTCAATGATGAAACACACTTTTTAATATCAGCTGAAACATCTCATGTTAAACCCTCATTTCCTCCCCATGTTGACTCTCGTGGAACTCATTTTGACTGCCGGGCACTCCCCAAACTGGGTTCAAGAACCAGCCTTGACAGAGAGATGCCCCTGTAATTTACACCAGAAACGAAGTGCATCAGCTACGGTTCTATCTGGTTCCTGTCCCCGGGTTACAGTGGGAAAGAATGCAGTGACTGCAGAAACTCCACAGTGCAAAAGAAAAAGCTGAAGCTGCTGATGAAGGTAAAACAGGAGTGAATTTGCCTGTACCAATGGGTCCTGAGCTTCTATAAGGTATGTTTCCACCCAGCAGTACGATTGGCTTCAGGTCTTCTGTACGAAACACCGGGGAAGGCTAAGCTCATTACAGGCGTGTGTTTCAACCGGCTACCGTACCGTTACCGGGTGGGCGGGGCAACCTGACATCGTAGAAACGCGACACAGTGTGTCCCTCTGATAACATCGAGGAAGAAACCGTCACGGCAAACAAAGGAAACAAATTCGGCTGTTTACCTTACAAATAAACAGATTCTGTTTGAGAAAAGGCCGCACGCCGCTAAAAAGCAGACAGCCTGACTCACAGGGAAGTGACATTCTGTCGACCAATCAGCCGACTGATCTGGGTCTGGTCCCCTCTTTACGGTTCAGGACAGCTCTGGTTGGTACCCTGAACAAAGGGGGACAACACTGACATGGTACGGTTCACTTTTGAAGGGGACCATTCACAACTTTTGACAATGGCAACACGGAAAAACGTGGACCGAACCAAACCAAACTTAACCGTACTGCTTGCTGGAGACGGGCCTTACAGGGACATTTGCTTTGGACATTAAAGGAAAACTCCTGTATCTTTCACTATATACGTCACTCGGTAGAACTGTGAAGGCTGTGCCATGCAACGACGTATGAGTCGGATCTGACAGGACACACGCGTCACTCTGAGGCCTTCAGTCTTCACACCTGTAGCCTCGTGGCGGGCAGCGCTGAACAGGAGCAGTGTTGGGAGTCGATCCAGGTGCTCGACCAGGCACAAAGGACAGCTGGCAGGCAGACGGGGGACCTGCTGCTGCTGGCGTTCACCCAGTGTTCTCGCCCCTTCCTGGCCCCTCCCCCTCTAATCGGAGCCTGCTCAGTCGCCTCAGCAGTGAGCTACAGTCTTCACTGTTTGTTCGGTCTCCTCCGCAGCCCCCACTGGCCCGACCAGTGGAAGGTCTCAGCCAATAAACACTGCCTCCCACCCCCTCAGTCACTGTCGGGCCGCAGGAGACATCTTCAAAGAAACGCTTCGTGTCCACATCTGCGTGTGGGTTCTCAGAACTCGGTTGGGGAGCAGGGCCGGGGGGGGAGCGATATGAGCACACTGACACAGCGACACACGAGTCCCCCACTGATACAGTAAATACCACGAGGATGGGGCGAGAGCAGGAAGGTGGCGTCCACTAGCGAGACAATAAGGATGATCTCAACTTTGATGTCGTGATTTATAGAACCGGAATAAAACTAAATCTTCTTTTAAAATATAAGACTGTACTGACAGTAAGACATCGAGCTTGTGAAAAAGACGTGTATTAACCGCAAACAAGGTCAGATATGTAGACTTTAGATCCTCGGAGGTTTAATATCTTAAAAACTTTCCCTGAGCTGTGAGAACTTCTGTGGGCCGAGCAGGAAGTCAGGGGCGGGGCCAGCAAGAGGAACACTACTGCACATGTTCAGTAGGCCGTAACCAGGAAGTAAAGGAGGACCTGGTCCCAGCACCACAGGACCCCGGCTGGTCCCGCCGTGACGGCTCGACTCAAGCTCTTTATGGCCACTTTTGCTAAGTCGGCATACCTGCAAATTTTGCCCGAGGGAATTACCCACAGTTCATAGGGTTGGCGTATTAAACATAGGGTTATCAGAGGGAACGTCCGAAAGAAAACACTGCAGCATGGAAGGAGGAGGAGGAGCAACCAAAACACGTGAAATCAATGAATTCAAGCACAGTTCATGTTACAGACTGAGTTAATTCATCAGCCTTTTCTTTTTATTTATGCTTAATGATGCTGTTTTGACCAAAACAAGTCCAGTTTTTTCCAGATGAATTATTTCTTGTGTACTTTGTTAGGAGGAGCCTGCAGAATGTTCACGTCAGTAAATGTCTGAGCTTTATCGGTCATGAAAACAATCGGAAATGGAAGAGAAAACCCCGAGAGTTCAGGGTAACGTCTCATTTTGTGACTGTAGTGGTTCTTCTGTAGCTGCAGTCTGAGCGGCTTCAGGCTGGACTCTGGGATCTGGCCCAGGTGAGACATTCCACCTGGGTGGAATGTGAGCCATCTTTGGATCCAGTATCTACTTCTTCTTTATAAATGTGGTCTTGGAATGTTGTCATAGTGACGGTGTTAGCAAACATTGGCTCGCAGCAGAAAAATCATTACTGGTCTCATCTGAAACTCTATTTTTGTTTCCTTCAACTCCTGAAAAATCCAAAAATCTCTCTAACAGTGTTGACCAGCTAGTTTCTAACTTCAATGTGAACCATGCAATGAAAAAACAAAAACTGAGCCACACAAGAGAAAAAAGGCTTCCGAAAGCTGCAGATTTGGGTGATGTGAGTGAGCCGTCTCACACGTTGTCCTTTGTTTTGTGTTAATACGTGTGAAGACGGCAGAAATCAGCTCTGTTAGGGCTGATGTCGTACTTAGTGTTTTTGTTTAGAATAAACAAGACAAATTGTAAGTTTTGCAGTTTCTTGTAAGTACCATTTCCCCGTTTTTCAGTCTTTGTGCTAAACTAAGTTGTCTCCAGCAGACAGAGATATTATCATTTTAGGATGATAAAGGCAAGTCATGAACACTTAATGGGTGTGGGAAGATCCTACATTCATAGTGATGTTCATGACATTATCGACCAATAAAAGCTGTTGCTATTCTGACCATCCGTCTGTGTGTTGTTAACAACAATTTACTGTTTTGTTTTGTATTTTTCTATTCTAATGATATATATGTGTTTTTTTATGGCCAATTATTCCAACAAAATTCCCCAAAAAGAAGTGACTGGATTAAAACCTTGTAAAATAAATAAATAAATAAATAAAATAAAATAAAATAAAATAAAAACAAATGAAAAATAAAAAAAAATATATTAAAAATCAATAAAGAATCACTTACAGCTGATATAAATGTTGATCATTTTTGACATAAATGAGGTTTGTTTTTTGTGACAGGATGACATGCCTTCACCATCCTGGGACCATAAATATTATTTGGACATTAAAATAAAAACACACACAGTGGCTTCATACATAACATACATAAAGAGTGATTGGGCAGTGGCGCTGTGGTGTCGAGGCCCCGCCCTGCTTCTAATGGCCAATTAAAACCAAACGTGCGTCAGTATGATACGTAAAATGACAGAAATCATATTTGGGAAACATTTCTTTTAAAAGAGCTCCTCCCATCCGCTAACACGGAGGGGGAGGAGCTATACTGCAGCCAGCCAGATGTAGCGTTTTCCAATTTTCAGACTCCTGGAGTGTCATGACAACCAGATGATATTGACATGTGATTAAGACACCACCAGATGTGAAGAAATCCCCAGTAATGCACAGCAACAGTTTGTATTTGACTATGGACGTACGCAGTTCAGAGCAGATCCTCGGTTGCACCCTGTTGTCTCACTGTTCCACATCTGCGAGCAAATCAAAGTGACAGCATCACTCACTTTTCCCACCGGCACCAGTTAGAAATCCGTAAACATCAACAACAACACATTGTCTGTCAGAATTTCAAATGCAGGTCTTGTTTTCCACACTGGTACCACAAGTGAAAGTGTACATTGAACCACATGTCGCCATGTTACTCCTGCTGCAGCGTGTGGAGACAGACCAGCTGGTGTGTGTGTGCGCAGTGGGAGGGGTTTCACACAGCGAGCGCTCACTTCCAGCTCTGCCAGGTGAAACACAAACACTTGCCAGGTTTTGGACTCGTTTGCTTGGTGACTCAGCCGGGTCACATTAAAACTTTCCTTTCTTCCTTCCTTTCTTTCCTCAATAAGTGAGATTCAACCGAGGTAAACAGAATGACTCTCGAAGGACTATCCCCTCTGTTTTCCAATCAGTCAGTGAAGGAATCCTTCTCCGTCTTTTCCTGCAACGATCCGAGAAGCGTTTTGTCCCACTGTGACCATGTACGGAAAAGGAAAAATTCCAAGTGCACTTTTCTCCTGAACAAAAATAAACAGGCTGTCATTTTATCTGATTCACATGGACGAGCAACAGCCGGCGACACTGTCAGACATGAAACGTTGGAGCGAGCCGTCCTGGCGGCTGTCCACGGTCGTGGCTGGAACGCAAGAGCGTGGGATGATGGGGGTGTTGCACCGAGAGGAGAGCTCACGAGGTCCTGTGAGGTGACGCCAGCGCTTGTTGCTCCCGCTGTACAGGGAGGAGCTGGAGGCGTTGATGTGGGCCTGCTGCTGCGGCAGAGCGCGCCGAGGGTGCAGCGGGCCCCCCCTGAGCAGCAGGACGTCCCGCACGGCGCCGCGGAAGGCCTTGCTGACGAAGCAGTAGAGGAAGAAGTTGACGGCCGTGTTGAGCATGGCCAGCATGTTGGACAGATCGTAGGCCAGGTGGACGCGCCAGTCTCGGTGGACCGAGGACACGTACAGGTGGTAGATGACCACGACGGTCCTGGGGGCCCACAGCACCAAGAAGACGGAGGTGACGGCCAGCAGCATGGCTGTGGTCTTCCCGAGTCGCCGATGCGGCGCCGTGTTCGGCCCGAGCTCCTCCCGGCCGCACTGCTGCCTCTGTCTCGCCCTCAGCGTGTGGATGATCAGAGAGTTCAGCACCAGGAAGATGCTGCAGGGCAGGAAGTAGATGATGGTCACATGAGTCCACGTGAGGACGGCGTCCAGCGCTGTGGGCGGGTGGCTGCTCCGCCACATGTCCGACCACCAGAAGAACGGCAGGCCCGACGTCAGCGATAACACCAACACCGCTGCGATGATCCTCCTGGCCCGGGCCGGGTAGCTGATCTGGCGGTGCAGCAGCGGGTGGCACAGCGCCACGTAGCGGTCCACGGTGAGCGGCACGGTGGACCAGATGGAGGCGTGGTTGGCGGCGAACTCGGCAGCGCTGACGGAGTGCAGCAGGAGGGTGGGGACTTCGCGGTGGAAAACCGCCGTCTCCAGCAGGAAGCCGACGAAGATGATAAAGAGCTGGGAGAGAATGTCCGAACCCGTCATGGCTAGCAGGTAGTAGTACAGAGCCTTCTTGGTGCGGGACGCCAGCCGGGACAAAGCCACCGCCGTCAGGATGTTCACTGAAACAACGAAACAAAGCACTGAGCTGCAGGTTTGTCACATATCTGTCGTTGTGAAGATAAAGTTTGGGGAGTAACAAGAATCACGGAATCGCTAAAGTTACTGCCCAGAATCAGGCACCTACTGGGCTCGGAGCTGGTAGAGGCCCCCCAGGGGGGACACACTCAGAACCACAAAGAGCGGCTCCAAATGTGCACATTTGTACTGACAGAAGGAGAGGAAACATCCCTGAGGGGCCCCATTGGATGAGTGATTCTGAAGGGAAGTGAAGTGAAGTTATCCTTCTGAGACTGAAAAAAACAATATGTTATTGTTCTTTGTATTTGACTAATGTGACCATTGAGTCCTTTTCAGTTTCCAAACATGTTTGTTATTGTTCTTCCTATGGATTTTTTTAATATGTGAAAATAATAAAAATGTCAAATTTAGATCTGAAAACGCCTCCATTTTGTGTTTTTTTTTTTTTTTTTGTTCTAGTATTTTATTTGTTTGCTGGTTGGAGGGGGCCCCCTGTGAATCTTTGCTCGGGGCCCCAACAGACTGTGGGATCGCCACTGTCTCTGCAACTAACCAGTTTTCTAGGAAAAAAGTCAGTCTATTATCTATTTGAACTCGTTTCTCTGTTTTGCAAATCGTTTTTACAGTCTGTTGCCAGCAAAAATAAGATATGCATCAGAGATCAGCAAGCAAAAGTTGAGTTAGATCAAATCACATCAAATGAGCTGTTTTCTTTATATATTTCTGTGGATTTGTGGAACTGCAGAAGAGCCGAGCTGAAGGCTGTCCATCACGGTGACGGCTCCCCGAACACATCAGATCAGGTTATTGTAACCTGTGAAAAGAGCCGTCCGACGACTTCAACAGTGTTGTTCTCAGCAGCCCATGACGGCACTGTGATGTTCCTCTAACTCACCGCTGCGTCGATTTCCTCTCGTCTTACTCAGGCCCCATTCGTGTTATGAGTACAGCTCAATGCAAACTGAAATCAGTTTACACTCTGAATGTCGTTCAACGTGAATACAACTAATGAAAGAACAACTAGTGAAATCCTGTGGTTCAGCGGTTGATAACCTGACCTTAAAATGTCACTTCGACTACACTATAAAATCTGTCAATTGCTTACTTATTACTTACTCTTAAAGCCATAATACAAATCATAAGGTGCCTTTACATGAAGCTTAATTTTCTCATTTAAAAAAAAAAGTCCAAATCAATGGTCATAAATTAAGAAATTTCGACTCATTGTTGTACGTAACAAAAAGAAAGAAGCCAAGATAGACCGAAGCAGTGGACGAATCATAAACCTGTGGAAAACTCTGAAGGGCTCCGACTGCGAGGTTGAATTTCACAGCAGAAAGATCGTGTCATCTTTATGAGACATCCATCTGCGGGACAGAGGGCCGAAATAAATACTGTTGGCTCGACCTTTTCATCACTTCCGCACATCAGAGTTAATGTGTTGGCCCGTGTGTTCCAGAACGTATTAAATCACATCCCATGTTAACAGCTGACCATGAATCTGCCATCAGAGCCAAAAGATGTGTGCTTGTGACAGCGGCTGTGAAATACCGACGCTGTGTTGTCTCTCTTGTCCTGAGGTCCTCCGTGCTGATCTTCTTGGAGGAGGGACTCAGCATCCGACCCGAAGCAACAGCAACGATCCGGGAGTGAAACCAAACAGTTCACAAATGGTTTTTTATAAAGGATTCTGTCAGAAACCGAGGGGGTGGAGACACCTCGGCTGGTGTGAACAACTTTAGGTTCATGCCGATCAACATCACAGACAAGCTGTCACGAACGGAGTACCTGGCACCCCCACACAGAGCAGAACGCTGTAGTAGATGACGGGGAAGAAGCCCAGGACGCACTTGGACTTGTGCAGCTCTTCGGGTTTCAGGCCCAGCTCCCGCTGGCCGGACGCCGTCACATTGGGCCACTCGATCATGACCTCTACGCTTCGCCTGGCGAATGAGATTGAGAGAGAAAACGTTTCGTTTCACTCATCTTGATTCAGACAGCAAAGGGGAAAACAGCTGATTGTTGAAGTCTTTTAATATTCCACATTATTGTTATTGTCATCAAACCCCACGAAACACTTTTCTGTCGGACTGAATTCTTTTTGCTGGGTTCTCTGTAGGGCCTCAGTTAACATTTACTTATCAATTATTCAGCTGAATATATCGTCTTTATTGTTCGTTTGGTCTGTTAAACATCAGATGAAAAACAACACATTTTTCTTTTTTCATTCAAAACGTGCTGCTGCTGCGTGAAGGAATTCACCGTCATCGTGTCAGAGGACAGACGCGCTCGTACAAGATGTGTCTGTTAATAGACTTAAACAGGAAGTGTGTTAGTTAAATATGATCCGGACTCGACTAAGCGGAGGTTGTCCATTTAAGTTTCTCGAATCAAAATAAAGTCACGGCGCAGATGACGACGCTTCGTGTTGCCTGTGATTGAGGTCAAATCACGACACGTCTGCTGTTTTTCACAGACCAACTGCGGAAACAGTAAATCCAGCGTGTTGGTGCTCAGTCAATTAAGCTGCAGCTCCACAGTGACAGATGGGCGGACAGCGATGACCCCGGCGACTTCCACCCTCCCCTGAGCCATTAACAGCCCGTCTTCCATCCATCCTGTTTCCCTCCACCTGCCTCTCCTCCTCCTTCACTTCACGCCTCCATGAAGCCACTTTTGGGCTGCGTTATCTCTCCACCATCGGTGACAAACCATAAACATCATCGCGGAGCTGCCTGGCTGCGCGATGACAGTGGGGCACAGTTGCTCCTATTCTTGTTACTGCCATTGTAAAGGTAACTTAAGCGCCAAACCCAGCGTGCGAATTATCCGACTGGCACATTTTATGGCCTGCAGCAGCAGTGTGATCATAAAATCACACGGTGTCAAATATCTGAATTCACCTCAGCACCGGCGGAACTGCACCGATCGAAGGGCAATCGGCGAGATCAATGGCCTAATTACGAGTCCGGCTGTGTAGAGCCGGAGGAGCTCACAAACTGCCCCGGGCATTTCTCCATCACCGAGCTGTAGTCGCGCCTTCAGACCTGCAGGGTGTTCATATCTGCTCTGAAAATGACGAGACGGTCGAGCGGAAATGAATAACCGTCATACTGTGCCTCATTTTACCAATAAACCTTATTTCAAACCCTTGAATTCTGGTGAAATGAAAATCTTCAGTTAGAGAAACGTAACAAATTCAGTCAGTAATGTCATAGCATCCATCAATCAGAGAGCTAGCTTAAGGTTTCCTGCGAGAGAGGCGCTCATGCAGCGACTTGGAGGGTGGAGCCACCACACGAACCGGCCCAAACTGGCCTACGTCGGGCGTCGCTATGTTGTTGGATGCCGTGTTCGGTCTCATGCAGTTTATTTTTCTTTTTTTGACAGAGTTCTTACACTAGTACTAGGACTTCTTACACCAAAACTAGCATGCAAACATGTTTTTTTTAACCACAGGTAGACAAGCAGCAGTTGACCAGTCTTTTTCATCGATACGCAACACAGCCTGTGTAAACAGCAACGGCGGCGCCAGGGAGCACCACAAGGTACGATGGACGCTAGCGTCGCTCCGGCAGCACGTTAGAAGGTCGCACATTCTCCTGGGACTAACGGTTGCATCACAGCCGAGCCAGGCCTGAGCCGACCGGGCTCTATATTCCTCTGATTTGCACTCACATTGAAGGGAAAAGCCAGATGTTGGCAGATGTTAGTGGAATTTTTGGTCAGTGTGGAGGGGGTGCTGGTGATCCACAGCCCACTTTGTTTGTCCAGTACGATCTCTCCGCTCGGTTGGATGTAGGCACGGGATGCCTGTACTGTGCCTGAACACAGAATTATACACAAAGCGACATGATATCGCTTGTTCTCACTAAATAAGAACAAAGTCAGAAAGAGTTACGACCTGCTGCGTTGTGTTCTGTAACACAAAAACTGGTGACAGCGCATGTTTGCTCAGGTCCACAACATCAAGTACTACTGCAATGAAAGCATTAGCTAAGAGCCCCTTCTAGCCTGATGAAAAGCACATTTTGTGATTTAAGAGATTGTGGACGGATGTTTTTTGCTGAACTGAAAGTATTTGTGACAAACGAACGTGCAGCATCGTGAGATGTTCTCACACTCACAGACCCAATGAAACCATTTCGTACTTCACGCTGTGATGTAACGTCTCACATGTTGAGGTGGAATGTTCTCATGTTGCCACTGCAGAACTCACCTCTTTCACTATTAAAATAATACTTCATTCAACCGCAACATGGGATAAACTAGTCAAAACCGATTTTGTTTGACTTCCTGGTAAGAACTGACTGTAACTCCTGTACCTGCCAAAAACATGGTGCTGCAGGACGAAACGGAAAACTAATGAACTGTTCAGACATTTACTCTTGAGACCCTGCGAGGCCGACATGACCGTCGAGTTTGAATCGGAGGGATAGTGAGCAAAACACAACGCAACCACGCTGACCAATCAATCTCTCTGCAGCCGGATGGTTTACGCCGGCCGAGGTCCTCTTCACTCCTGCAGGCGGCAAACGGAACCTCAGAGCGCTGCTGCGCAGACTGATGGCCGTGTTGGTCCCAGGTGTTTCATTAAGTCCACTCGTCCCACACAGGAGAGATGAGGTATACCGGGTGAGGAACGTCGACCGTGTCTCCGATTAGGACCGGATGGTCTTCCCGGGGTCGAGATGTGGCTCTGCGGGACTTTCTGCGCTCCACCGAGCCTTCCTTAATTATTCATGGAGAGACGGTGCACCTGAAACAACAGCGCCGTTCCACATGACTGCGAGGAGGATGCACAGATACTTCAGGTTTCAGCTGGGAAAGGCTGACAGGCAGCACTAGAATGTGGCTTCAGATTCCATGAGGACGGTTTGCTGATGTTCAAAGGCCAAAATACTGAGTCAGGAGGACAGAATCCAGAGGTGTCTTTTGGCACTAATTTTATAGCATATAAAACTTCAAGACAATGTTCATGGTTAAACAGTTGAGGTGAGACAATCCAGATTCACCCTCTGCTTCCCAGAATAACTTTTATAATCAGACGGTACCTTCCAGCACTGTCCAAAGTCAGGAACAGCAGAATTACACCCGTCAACAACAGATGAGTAAACATTTCTTTGGCTCTGTTTGCTCCCGTCGTCTTACCTTCACATCCGGTTTTCACAGCCGCCTCTCCGATCTGCTTCCCCCCTACGGAGCCGTTCATCTCGCTGCCGGAGCAGGACATCACTGCAGCGAGTGAGCAGAGGGAGCGGGGAGGGAAAAATGTGGGGAGGGTGAGGGAGGAGAGGGAGGGATGGAGGATGGACCTTTAGATGGAAGGAAGTGAATGAGGAGAGAAAACAGATTAAGTAAATTGGAGGAACCCTGAGAAACTCCATGAAATCAGACGGCGAAGGAAAAGTCGACGTGTCAGTCGGCTGAGCTCCGACACGGGAAAACAGACCAAATAACCCGAAACAGTGATGAACCATGATGTACTGAGCTCCTCTGTCTCTACTTATTCCTGTCCCACTGACTTCACGCCTTCCCCAGAGTCCCTATGCTTCCACATCCCGCAGGTTCCCGTGAAATGTGAACGTGGTTCATCCGTCGGCGCCCGGCTGCCTCACGGCTCAGGTTTGTGGATCTGCATCGGGGATTGTGTGACTTGGACCCTGGTCTGGATGGCCCAGCACCATCTGGATCCATGGACAGACTGCACCTGCTAAACCTCAGCAGACTGCACATAACTCTGGATGTTTGGATTTCAACTGCTCTTGGATATAATTCAACATGTGTTAAACTGTTATTGTCATGTTGATGTGTTCTGTGACATCTACGTCACGTCCGTCCATCCCAGGAAGAAGGATCTTCCTCTCTGGTTCTTCCTGAGGTCTCTTAGTTTTCCCTGTTCTGGTTTCCCGGTTTTGAGGGCCTAAGAGCAGAGGTGTCACATCAGTCTGTAAAAGCCCTCTGAGACAAATTATAGTGTGTGATTTTGGGTTTTCCAAATAAATTGATTGATTGACAAACATGACTCACAAAGTCCTCAAAGAATAAAATCATTAAAAAATATAAATAAAAGTCAGTATTTTCTTAATTAATCTCAACGCAATTATAAATGCAGGTCTGTGTTGTTATTCAACGTGATTCCAGCAGAGGGTGCTGTTTACTGCGTTAGCAGTGACAACGCCAGAGACTCGAGTAAACGTGCAATGCTAAAAATGCGGCGCAGCAGCAACTTGGGGTCAGGTGAGAATGATCCACGGTGCAGTCTTACAAAAACTTCTTGCCAATGAACTCATGAATGCCGATTGGTCTGATAGACCATAATTACCCTCTATGGAAAGATTCGGGCCTGAGCTCACTGGATGTTATTGCTAGCTGTTGTTAATCACCTTTCTGCACCAGAATATAACGTTTGTGAGCAAACATCAGCTACATCTTGAGCTTCTCGAGCCACCTGTTGTCCTCGACTTGACCGTCCAAGTCATCAGGTTGTAATGTTCATCGGATAAAACTGGATCCTGCGAAAATATTATCCTCCTTGTTGATCCGACATCAGCTGAAACAAATATTCCCACGGCGAACCTCTAATGGTATCAAGGCTAAGACAAAACATGTTGGTCGCCTCCTGGTGGCTGCCTGCAGAATAGGTCTTAAACCTCTCCTTCTCCATGTTAGCAGATGGGACATGGCAGAGTCAGTGTGTTTCATCACTGGACACTTGCGCTATCCATAACCAAAAAACTACATAACTAATCCTAACCTTAATCTAAACCTCAATTTATGACAGGTTCATGACTTCCTGTCAGGTGATCTGTGGTCTTGCAGTCATTTTCAGTTCTAAATGGCCGGTTACTGACAGATGGTCACACATTAACAACTCGTCTGGTCTCCAAACGACGTTTGGTCACAAAAACAAACAAAGTGACAGGAAATGACAAGCGGAAGGCAACTGATTCCACAGGTGGAGCTAAAAGTGGCCTCTGACGACAAGTGCTGTGGTTCGTTCTGAAACACAAGGAAAGTGTTAAATAATATTTTGGCGAAACACTGTTCTGCAAAGAGACGTTCCCGCATCTCGTTCATGTCATGTTCCTCTTTCAGGCCTTTGTTCTAAATACTGTACTTGGTCCTTGGTCTGCGATCTGGGGTTTTCATGTCGCTGTTCCTCAAAGTCCTACAACAACAACACAACTCGAACCTCCAACCACATCTTCAGCCTAAAACCTTAATGACACACACCAGCTTGAGGTGGGTTGTGGGTCCCCACAGTGATTCAGGTCTCCACGGTGACACCGATCCATGGAGGACGGACGGGGAGCGAAGAAAGATGAAGCCCAGCAGCAGCCGCCGCCTAATTTCATCAACGTATTCTTGACAGCAGTTGAAAGTAACACAATTACGAGCGAGGAAATCAGATCAGCCAAGTTGTTGTTGTTTTATACAAGACAGATGTGTCCTTAATTTAGCTAAATCCTTAGAGAATGCGCGTCTCATGCCTGCAAATTGTTGACACTAGCAAACCTCCAAAGCAAACTGACTCATCCGTCAGCGCCGTGTGAAGGCGAACCTGCGTGAGCTCAGCTCGGCCTCCATCGCCCTGCGGCCGCATATCATTTCCAAACAGCGTTTGCAGGGGTGACGACTGCTGCAGGTCACACTGACCTGTTAGTCACTTGCTGCAGGGTGAATAAATGAGGCGAATTCGACGGGTTAATGTTTTGTGCCTCATGAATGCGGCGCGGCAGTTAGTGGTCGTCAGCAACAGAAAACAAATCTTCCTTTTATGGACACGAAATCACTGAGGCTGTGAAACACGTGAAATCGCTCCGTGTTTTACAACCCTTTAATTCTAGCTCCTATTTTCTTTTCGTCTTTAAATACTTATTTTTAGGTTTATTTATGCTTATAATACTTTCTGTTGTATCTGATGCTTTCATATTTTTTGCAAAGCTCCTTGAATGTCCTTGTGGTTGAACTGTACCAAGCAATCATTTAATACTGCTTCAAAAGTTGGAATGACGTTGATGGTTGTCATCACAAACTGAATTCCAGTTCCTGTAGTAATTAATTGTTAGGTAATGCACAGTTTAACATTCTTGTTTCTTGGAATTGTTGGACATAATTATAAATACTTTTAATGCCTGAAACTATTTCTGAGCCTGTAAACTATTAGATTATGGAAAGTGGAAACGGAAACAATATTATCACAGATTTCTATTAACTTGAGTAAATAGTTGCTTGTGTCATTGAAGAGGAGGTTGTTTTCAGACGCAACGACCGTCTCTGAACAGGATGATTCACTCACAGAGCTGAGCTCAGATTTACAGTCAGTTTCTGTTTTCAGACACACCAGAGGAACAGATCCTGAGTGGTGAAGGTCAAGAAAAGGGAAGGGAAGGAGCAGCTGCAGGGAGATAAAGTGTCGCAGAGCTCTTCTCGCAGGTCGCCTCAGTCTGGACGTCTGCCACAACCTCGGCCCTCCAAACTGTGGCCGCAACCCGAGACGCGCTCCTGAGGATCTGAATCCTTCGCTTTGATTCAGGCAGGCGACCAACACATCACATATCCCCACGTTTAGTGTTTTCTATACAGTATATAAACGCTGCACAGTTAATGTTTTCAGTAACAGCAGCACCCGCAGGACTGATGGGCTGCAAGTCGCTCAGAACTGGATCAAACTGTGAAATGATCCACATTTTTTCATTGTTTTGTCAAATCATACCGAAGCCGTGACTCTGTCTGACACAGATGCTGCGTTTTTCGCTCAATTAAGAGCTGGATTTGACTTTGGGTTTTTTTTTAGTAAAACAAACAAGGGCAGTTTGTTATGTAACTGCCTCACACAGTCAGCTGTACTGCAAACAGCTTTGTCGGCTGGGACTTTCTTTTCAAATGATCTGCCAATGAATTTCCCGTCACCTACACATTGTTAATTCTGGCTATTTTCAAGCATTTATTGTCTGCATTTGTGTTTGTAGTTACGTTTCTCCAACAATCAGCATATGCAAATAAATGTAACAGCCAAACTTAATTTTTCATTTCCCACCTAAAATTGCAGTTATTATCATGTTGTTTGACGTTTAAAGTAAATTACTACACATTATTTGTGTGTTTGTGAAGATGAAACCTGGTCTCTGCCTGCTGGGCAAATGTCGCTTGTCTGCCCTCTACTGGATTGGGAGTGTAAATACAACTTACAGAGTAGATGGCTGATGATGAAAAACTACATCCTCTCTGTTGAACAATACAGAGATAATAAATAAATAAAGAGTTAATTAAAAAAAATGCTTTGTACCTTTTAGTCAGCGGTGAGAGAAGTTAAAATACTAGTGAGAGTTCTGTATTTGTAACCATACTTGAGTCAGAGTACTTGTGCAATAAAGTGCTTCCTGGCTCATGTGACGGGATGAATATCACAGCCGTATTATGTGTAAAACATGTTGCATTTTACTGCAGAAGAAGTTTGAGCTCATTTTAACTTTACATTTGACCTCTTATGACATCGTATCTCCAAACAGTCCAAGAAAAAAACCCGTCTGTTTTTAGCTTTAGGAGGTTTTCCAAAGAGAATTTACCTCAACAGACACAGGAACAATTAATTATTCATTTGATCACAAACAACACTATTATTTTTATGTATTATTCTACTATTTGCCAATATTTACTACTATTTTGTGTTTTTTTTTTTGTTTTTTTTTTTTATACAACCAGGCTATAGATAATCATCATTTTTCATGATTTCGGGTGGACTATCCCTTTAAACGTGATCACACATTTATGACCGGCGATGACACGATATCACACAGATAAAAGAGAAATGTGGACGTGATATTTCAGATTTTCATGCTACATTTCCAGTGAATACTGCTGGATTGAAGGAAGGCCGCAGGATGAACCTGCTGACACAGAGAAGCTTCCTGTCCGGAGTCGAACCAGGGTCAACAACAACAACAACAACAACAACAACAACACTGACCTGCCGCCAGGAAACATGATGGAGGGTCGATCTCCCCAACTCTTCTCGAGAATGAAGGTTGAAGTCTTGGTTTGTGATTATCCATATTTTTTATTTTTTAAAGAGGTTATTACATGAACGATTGAAGGTCAAATATTGATCGTGTAACCTCCCCTCCCCCACCCCGATGAAGCCTGTCGCAGCCTGAGGCTGTGGATAAATCCCTCGTGTCGTGGTGTCACGCACACGGGCTGAATTGGGTGAACACACTGACACAGATAACTGGAGGTTGGTGCAGTCCCGAACTGTACTGTGTAAGCCGTTAAAGGGACAGTTCGCCCCAAAATAATATTCATTAGCCACTCGGCACCATTGTGATGGGAAGTTGGGTTTCTTCGTCCATAAAATATTCTCCGACACTGCTACTGGTGCGTGTGTGCACGTTCGACCACCTGCTTCTGCAGTTGATAGTGCTAAATATTAACTTTTCACATTAATTTGTTACACTTCTTAATATGTTTTTATCAGGGGTTTTTTCTACTATCATTTTAAAACAACTCTTTACCTTCCTGCGTGAGCTGTTCGTTACGGTGGACCAGAAGGTCAACATTTCACAAAACGCTACAACTAGAGATGCACAATGTATCAAAAGTCACATCGGTATTGGACGATTTTTGAAATATCACTATTATGATTATTTCAGGGTGGCTGTTGTTGCCTGTGATTCACCACCTGTTTCACCACCAGAAGGGGGTGCTGATGCACCAAAAAGCCACTCTCCGAGTGTCAAGATCACCGAAGAAGAAATGTGTTGTTTTTTGTTTTTTAAGAGCTGATTGTTGTTTAATAGAGCTCATGTTGACATGGATAAATGTTGGTTATCAGCCAGAATGTTCAGATTTTCCATCTGAGTCCAACACGTTACAACAGTCGGCGTTTGTACTGTTTTGTGTGAAGTTATGTTTCGTGAAACCTGTTTTTAACTGCAGTTGGTCAGCAGATAAGATTGATCATAATCGGTGGAAGAATTGTGATTAAGTTCTCATCTAATGAAAATTACGCCCCCCAGTCCACAGCTGTCTGCGAGCCCCCCCCCACTGATCAATGCCATGCAGCAGGCCTTCACATCCAGGGATAGGAAAGTGGTCGTCATGGCAACGGTCCAGGCCTGTTTCCACCTAGCGATCGATGAGGTGGTGCGCGGCGAGGAGAACCCCTGGCCCACATTCAGACACCGACCCCCAGACGTGCAGACGCGGCCACGAAGGACGAGCGAGACGAGATGGCGCAGCGGCTTGTTGGGGTCCAGCTGCTGGCGGCCCTCTGTGTGCAGGCAGGGGCGGCTGCTGCAGGTAGGCTCACAGCGCAGGACGCCGGCCTCTTGATTTTTGGTTGTCTGACTTTACATGGAATCCAACAGGGGTGTTTGATTCGTGACCCTGTGTGTGCAGGCGGGAGGCAGAACCACTAGTGAGAGTTTGATAATAACAGCAACAATGGAAGCAAAGGTGTTTTTCAGTTGTGCATTTGAAGGGTCGGTTCAATTAGAAATAATGAGCTGCAATAAGGGACCGGGGGGAAATTACTGCGGAGGGCAGAGAGTCATGGTGAGCAGTGCCTTTAATTTAACTTTAATTCAGCCTGCGGCGCAGTGTCACCAAGGTAATCACAGTCATGACCGCAGAATCTCGTCTCTGCGTGTTTGTCAGCGACGTCTACTCCTCTGCATGGAAATATTTACTCCAGTTATATTACAAATCCTGTGACTTTATAAAACAGGATGTTTTCACCGATAGAGACGAAACACCCTGTCAGTTAAATAATTGACAGATAATGAATTGCTGGCTATTGTTTTCTAATTATTTACAGCACTTGTGACATTTATCACTATTTTCAGAAGTTTTACAAAGCAAACGGTCGATTGATGCAGAAAATAAACGGCAGGTTGCGTCGGACTGATAATAGTCATCAGCTGCAGTCCCGCCGGAAAAAAAATTAAATTTAAAGTAAAATCTTAAATTTCACATCATTGCAGGAGTCATAATAATCGAATGATCTCGTACAGAAAACCAGAGCAACTGAGTACTTTAAATACTTTAATTATACACACATACTGTTACTGAAGTAACACTTTAACGCAGGACGTTAACTGAAAACGGCACTTTCACAGTGTAGTGTTTGTATTTTTTACTCAAGTAAATGATAAAAATACACCATCTTTGTGTTTGACAACTATTATGCCATTAAAGCAGTAAATAGCTAATAACAATATCAATATTTGACCTTTTTGTTGTTGTTTGATGTTTTGGTATTTAATTTCTGTTGATGCTCATTGTTAAAATCTGTTTTTTAGGTTAATTTTGGATGAATAAATAATCTGTTGTGGTAAATTGAATCATAAAGACATGTTGGACAGAGGATAACAAGAAAATATTAACATTACTGCGCATTATTCACCCCCCGACTCAAATAACTGTTGGACGGTCCCTAAACCGGCTGAGTCCAGTAAAAGCTTTTGTATTTATTGGGTGAACCAGCCCTTTAATATCTCCCGTCCTCCCGGCTGCTGACAGGCTGACGAGTCTGTGTTCTGATGGAGGAGCTGAGACTGTAGCTTTTAATTAATCGTGACCCACAATCCCTCGTTATCCAGACAGCGTGTGCAGCTGGACGGATCAATGGCCTGGATCTGGACCAAACTGACCCACTATCTGTCCCGACAAACAGCTGACATGGGACGTTTCGTGATCAGCCTTTTAAAGGGACAGTTTGGCCAGAGAGTGAAAATTCAGACGCAATCTAACCACATGGAAAGTCAGGTGAACTTTTGTTGTCCACAAAACATCTCTGGAAAAGAAAAAGGAAAAGGAAAAGTCCAGAAATGTTTCATCCTTTTCCTGGCGAGGATCAGTTAGACGTTGGACAAGTCAAACCACTAACTTCCCTCCTGATGGAGACGTGTTCTAGATGCCTGCACTGACACAGTCTGTGGTTTTTAACAGTCAGGTGCCTGAAGGGACACATTCGCTCCAAAATTATATCTGATTGTTTACCAGGTTACTGCAGCACGAAATAAATAGATGGAATAAAGATGCACAAATTCAACTGTCTTTCGTAAACGTCAAAGCTGACACACAATTTAAATGTGTCTGATCGGCATCGCTCGCTGTGATTTCTGCCCTAATGACTTAATACACTACATTTCACAGTGCATTGTGGGATACTTTATACTCACATTGCCTCAAACACCCTTTAAAGTGCACTATAAAGGGAGGACGGACAAAATCAATTCAAACGTTAACATCAATAATCAGTTATTTACAATGAATTCTTAACCTGTGGTCACTCACGCTGCAACAATTAATCAATGAATCGATTAGTCGATCTAAAGAAAACAAATTGGCCAATTTGATAATCGATGGAATCGTTTCAGACTTGTTTCAAGCAAAATGATCAAACAGTTGTTGGTTCGGGCTTAAGTATCAGGATTTACTGCTTTTCTTTGTCTTTTCTGGCAGTAAATGAAGAGTCTTTGTGATTTTGATTGATTGTTTGATTGATTGATTAAAGAAGCAATTTGAAGATGTCACTCTGGGCTCTGAAAAAAGTGTGATGAGCATTTTTCAGTATTTTTGACAATTTATGGAATAAATGATTAATTGATTAAGTGTAAAATTATTAGCCGCTAAGATAAAAGTGCTAACGCGCGCACGGGAAACTTGACAAGATCCGCGAGAACGCACAGTCTGCGTCACATGACATGACCTTGTTTAGCGGCACGTGCTCTCGCGTCGGACCTCGTGGACGGACGGGGTGCATGCTAACACTTTTAGCTAACAGCTGCAGTACAGAATTCAGCCTGAATTTCAGCATCGTTTTGAGCGTCTCAAGGCTCCGGAGAGTCAAATCCGTCTCGACGTGTTTTTAAACTGATGTTTAGGAGAATGTCGCAACCATGTTTTGCTCAGAAACTCCAACGATGTTTGTAGCAAAGTTGTTGGTTTAGATTGTTTGTGTATCTTCTTGCTGCGAAACGCATGAACTTGTGTTCCAGTCATATCCGTGTTGTCCTCCAGCAGGCGTGCTGAGAGTCGACGGGGCGCAGGACGGCGGCGGCGGGGACACCATCAGCCACTCCCTGACCGTGGTGCAGCGTCTGGAGGCCATGCTGCTCCAGGGGAACGGCAGCGACGTTTCGCTCAGGGTGGAGACGCCCAACGCCGACGAGGTGAAGGTGATCCAGGCTCACGCGCTGCTGCTCTCCCTGCAGAGCCCCGTGTTCGAGGAGATGCTGCTGGGCCACAACAGCAGCCTGCTGGTCCTGAAGGAGAGCTCCGACTGCGCCGCCGTGTTCGACAAGTTCATCAGGTATTCCTGCGGGGGGCGCTGTCCCTTACATCACATCCACCTGCCTCTCCCACTCTGATCGAACGATCACGCCCTCTAGATGGCTAAACAGGGCAACTGCAGCCGTCAATGTGAGAATCAATGACAAGTTCAACATTAAATAAATTGATCCGTCTGCAGCAGTGAGTCACTGTGGAGCCGGAATGTTCCAACTGCAGTCAACGACAACATGTTGGTTTTATCTCAGATGCTGTGAAACCTGAACTATGTCTGATTTCAACATGCAAAAATAAGAGTTTGACATCCGTAGCTACTGGCGGGTTAGACAGAAACAGGAACCCTCATCAAGATTTCCACATTAACAGTGAGTCATTAACTGCAAGCCTGCACAAGGGTTTTTGCCCCTTTATACTCATTATTATTCAGTATTTCTGGAACTTCAGAGCAATTCGGGCATTGCAACATTCTCCCAAACAGCCAAAGCAACTGGGTTTGTTTTAAAACGTGCAAAAACTAATAAAATACATACAAGAAAAAGGACCGGTTATGCCGCCGGGACAAAGAGGACAGTGAAGGCACAGTGGTGGGTCAAAAAAAACGGCCGAGCAGGCCCATGTGGTAGTTTGATTGGTAGAAATCTTATTTTTGTCGAAGGTTTTAAGTCCCTGTTTTATAATAAAGTTTGGATTACAGAGTTAGTTAAGTGCATGGGGGACAAATTGTTGTACAAAATAAACGCAAGTAAATAAGGACAAATCTTAATGGTAGTAATTCATTTAATGGTAATTGAATTAAGTTGACCGTTAGTAAGATGGAGAAAGTGAAAAGTGTCACATGACTCTTGATAAGTCAGTTTTTAGTTGGACAAACCTGAGCATGAATATTGTGAAAACCAATGAAGTTTTTATAGGAACAGGCGCTGCTCTTGTTTTGTTGGTGTTTTGGGAGAGGAAGTAAAGAGCTCTGAGTTCTGTAAGTGACTGAATTTATAACACAAGGGCCTGTTTGGGAAGGTCGAGAGCAGCTGGTTGTTTCACACTGCACTGCCACCTCACAGTGACCTCTGACCTCCAAAATGTAACCGGTTCACCTCTCCAGTCCAAATGTGGGTTTGTGCCAAATTTGAGGAAAATCCTTTAATGCGTTCTGGAGATGTTGTGCTCACGCGATTTCAGGTCACAGTGACCTTTGACCTCCGCAATCTGATCAGTTCATCCCTGAGTCAGGTGGAGCCTGAAAATCCCTCAGAGGGTTCCGCAGATATGGCCTTCCCAGAAATGGCCCGGATGGACAACCTGAAGACATGAAGCCTCCGGCGCTGCCTGTCACTGGCTCACCGGCGTACAAACATAAAAATGTCTTGAAGAACTGTTTAGCAATCTGCTATTAAACGCAGAGGACGCTTTGTAAAATGATGAGCTAAATTAAATTATAACAGCCGTTTCACACACAGAAAGAAAAGTAGAAGGTGGCACTCAGTGAGCGTACACCTCCACCAAGGGCAACAAGCCCCTCCCACATGTCAGCGGACCTGCAAATTTTACTCAGTTTTGATGGTGTCAACATTCTGTTGGCGGTTTTCTCACCATCCACACTATTGTTATCCTCAGTTTGTTAGCTTTTATCAGGGGAGGGTTCATTTTTGACATGAAAGACAACAGGTCAAAGCAGCGTCTTAGAAGACAAAATCCTGTATCCCGTAAAAAACATCCTGGACCCGGACGATGATCCGGATCACCGCCAGAATCAAGCTGGTTGTTCCTGAGACCATTTCCCAAAACTCCTGAAAATTTCTTTGAAATCTGTCAGTAACTTTTTGAGTTACTCTGTAAACAAACAAACAAACAAATGCCAGAAAAAACATGACCTCGTTGGCTTTTCATTCATTCATTCATTCATTCATTTTCTACCGCTCATCCCGTTAGGGGTCGCGGGGGGGGGCTGGAGCCTATCTCAGCATCTTGGGGTACACGCTGGATGAGTCGCCAGTTCATCGCAGGGCTGACATATGGAGACAAGCAACCATCCACACTCACACCTACAGGCAATTTAGAGTGACCAATTAACCTACTAACCCCCAGATTTGCATGTTTTTGGAATGTGGGAGGAAGCCGGAGTACCCGGAGAAAACCCACGCAGACACAGGGAGAACATGCAAACTCCACACAGAAACGTCCTGACCCAGAATCGAACCCAGGACCTTCTTGCTGTGAGGCGACAGTGCTAACCACTGCACCACTGTGCCGCCCTCTCGTTGACTTTTGAGGTCATAAAATATGTATTTAACAGTTGAATAGAATATGTTCACGTAATCAAATTATCAATACGTCTCTATTTCTAAAAAAAGGAAGTTGGTATTTGTACGAATCGAGTATCCCGATCGTAAATCCTTAAAGATGTGCAGAGGTTGATTTCGTCAGCCATTTAGGAGAAAGCTGCGACGCTCTGAAGCTCCAGAAATGTTTCATGGATGTAGGAACACAAGCAGTTCTGAGAGGATAATGACTGATAAGGATAAAAACATGGTTTGACCACTGAGCGACCTTCACCTTGGGGCACCACAGTCTAATCAGCTGTATGTTGGGCCCAGAACCGCCTGTGATGAAACTTTCATCCCAGTCAGTCAGGTAGCTTTTGTGTAAACGAACTAACGGGCCTCCTGGCGAAGGCGGAGGGAACCAGGTTGGTGTTTTCAGCTGTACTGCAGCTGTGAAACAACGAGATTGTCACTGTTGTGCCTTCATCCAGCGTCTCCTTCCTGTCTCCGAGCAGGTACCTGTACTGTGGCGAGATCTCTCTGCGTCTGGACCAGGCCACGCCGTTACACAAGCTGGCCACCAGGTATCAAGTGACGGCTCTCCAGCAGGGCATCACCCAGTACATGACCCAGAACCTGGCCCGGGACTCATCCCCAGGCCATGTGGCGGGCTGGTACGAGTACGCCGTGCAGGCCGGGGACCTGCCTTTGCGGGACAGCTGTCTTCAGTACATGGCCTGGAACCTGTCGGCGCTGCTGCAGGGCGGGGAGTGGGCGACCGTCAGCAGCCAGCTGCTCATGTCCCTGCTGCAGCGCTCGGACCTGGTCCTGCAGAGCGAGACGGAGCTCTTCGCCGCGCTGGAGGCCTGGATCCTTCACAACGAGCCTGACGGTCTGACGGCGGAGAACGCTCTGAGAGCCGTGCGCTACGCCATGATGCCGCCACGGGAGCTCTTCCGCCTGCAGACCCAGTCGTCAGTGCTGGCTCGGTACCAGGAGTCGGTGCGCGACCTGCTCTACATGTCCTACCAGTTCCACTCGGCCTCGCCGCTGCACATGGCCAAGTATTTCGACGTGAACTGCAGCCTCTTCGTGCCCAGGAACTACCTGTCGCCCACGTGGGGGTCGCCCTGGGTCATCAGCAACCCAACGCGCGACGACCGCAGCACCAGCTTCCAGACCCAGCTGGGGCCCAGCGGCCACGACGCCAGCAAGCGCGTCACCTGGAACGCGCTGTTCTCGCCGCGCTGGTTGCCCCTCAGCATGAGGCCCATGTACACGGAGACGGGCGCCATGCAGCCCACACGCGTGGAGGGAGGGCGGCCGCGCATCATCATCACACCGGCCACGTCCAGCGCAGACTTTGCCGGCGTGAACTTCCAGAAGACGGTGCTGGTGATGGCCCAGCAGCGGGGGAGGATGGTGGTGAAGCAAGTCTACACCTTCCACCAGAGCACCGAGGAAAACGGCGACTTCCTGGCCGAGGCCGACCTGTACCGCCGGACGTCGGACTACCTCATCGACAGCTCGCTCCTCCTCCACATCGTGGTGAAGCCGCTCTACCAAACCCTCATAACGGCCAAGAACTGAGCCTCAGCGTGCCGCGGTTCTCTCGGGTCACGTCACGGGTCGTGGATCAGAATCCTCCTCCTGGGTGGTGTTTGGATCTTCTGTCTTGGCTCGAGCAACTGCTGCTTTCATCGACGATGAAACCTTTTTTTTTAAAATTTACTGTCAACAAATCCCATGAAGAGATCGAAACCCAAATTTGACCTGCGGGCCTCCGTTTGAACAGCTCGGCTTTAAAACTGCAGAACAGATCGAGCCGCAATCCAGTCCGATGGCTCTATTAGCTTTATTATTTTCATATTTCCTCAAGCAGAGAAAACCTTTAAAAACCTCTTCTGCTCATATTTAAAGGGGCCACATTACCAGCAAGTAAACCCAGAAGCTGGAAAAGCTTTGACTGGAGCGCAAAATGTGGATTCATCCGCAGCAGAAAGTAGTTCCTAACGATTTCACAGTTTCAGCTGTTTGTTTGATAAAAGTTTCAGTGGAGAAATGACGGAACTTTTAGTCAAATTTAAATGTTTAGCAGAGAGCAAACAATGAGCTTAGAGTGGACAAGAAGTTACAAAGTACACGTCAGCCTTTTAGTTTTGGCCTTTTTATGGGATTTTTTGACGAAAAAAAACGCAAAAACGCTTCAAGCCTCTTCCTCCTACTTTACTTTGTATTGTTTTCAAATTTTGGTGCTATTATACCTCATTTACAGCCAAGGGGGTCAGAGTTCATCCCCCACTGAGTTACGGTTTTCCAGGTCAAACTGAAGGTCAGAGTTTATAAAACTGGGCTCAATCTGATTGGGAAAGTGTCCAGTTTTTAGATGTTTAGCTTCCACGTAGTTCACAGTGAAACCTAGTCAGTAAGCAATAGTTGTCCAGATTTAACCCAGTCAACCCCAGATAAGACATCTCTGACCTGCCAATCACCAAACGTTCATCTCCAACCAAATTTATTCTTTAAACTTTACTCAACATTGAGTCACAAATCCACTTGTTTACGTCGTCACACCGCAGTCGGTGTCAGAGAACCGTGTTGTTAGTTGATTCCTGCGTTCGCTGTTTCTTGAATAAAGATTTTTACTGAAGTGTTAAAATCGTCTCCTGATTTCCTGACTTTGACTCAAGTCGGTTTAATTTGTGTAGCAGAAAATGACTCGTGATCGTCCGTGTGATTTTCCCGTCGACGCGGCTCCTATATTAGCATTTCGGTACGACAAATGTGTTGTTCTGTGTTGAAAGGTTTGTGTGAATTTTTATTGTGTTTTATAGCCTCTTAATGTTTAAATTTCTAGTGTTGTGACTCTAGACCAGAATTTTTAAACTTAGCGATATCATATTAACTAGTAACCGAAATGATTAAATATGTAGACAAAAAAAAAAAAAGTTTCGTTGTTGTCGTTGTTGTTGTTTTAGCTTGAGGCCAAAATGTTTAAAATATTAAATGCTTGAAAAATATTAGTTTGCATGTTTTAAGTCTAGACTCTATTAACTGTTCACTTAATTGTCATTATTTTGTAAAGATTTTTATAAATATTCTGTGGATGTATAATATCTGAAAGCATAAAAATTAAACCATTTCTGACACTCGACGACTTGTGCCATGTGCAGCGGGACTAATTATTTTGGGCCATAACAGTGACGCAGGAGGGAGCAGACAGGCGCCAAAGGTGTGTCGGGTGTCGTTAAATCCTGTCACTTCCTCATACTTTGCGTTTTTTCCACATATTTCCGTTCCAGTTACAATTTGTTGTCGTTTATCTTCTGTAGGCGGCCTTCGGACGTGTTTTAACACCCAGAAATCGGCCTCGAACCGAAGTTGGCGAGTTTGCACAGACGCAGCGCAGAGAAATGAATCATCGCGACGCGAGCGCCGTTTCACCACGCAGACTACATTTCCCAGTGTGCTCTGCGCCCCGAGCAGGAAGAGAGTCCTCTCGCACAGGGGCTCGCACTGTTCCAAGTTAGGAGCTCTCAGCTGCCAGCCCCTGGCCCATCATGTAAGTGCTGCGGAGAATTCTTTGCAGAGCATTTGCAGAAGTAGCGACGGCGGGCGCCGTGCATCGGTACCGCCGCTCCGTGCACCGACGCGCACGCCTCACACGCACAGGGGGGCTCCAAGTGCATGAAGAGCGACGCTCGTGTTTGTGCATCTTTGTTGCAGAGAACGAGCCGCCGAAGCTCCGCAGCGAGGGAGGGCGATGGAGGGAGGGAGAGAGAGAGAAGGCAAAGTCTTTTGTGCTTCCCCTCCCCCCCATCCGAGCAGAGGGGAAATGTCTCAGCCGAAGGGAGGTAAGAACCCGCGCGGCTCCGTGCACGGCGCGCCGCGTGCACCGCTGCAGCTCGGCCGCGGCCCGTGCATGGCAAACTTACACGGTTGTCGAGGGTCACTTGCATTTCCTGTTTCAGATCTTCCCTCTTTTGCACAGTTCCTGGTAAGACGATGCTGCGCGCTCACGCTGGCAGGCAGGGATGTTGAGCACGGGGCGCGCGCGACGGTCACGAGACGGACAAGGACGCCGCAACTCTTTACGTTAAAGTACGCGCGAGACGGGTGCGTTTGGCTCCGGTAAACAAATAGCGGCACGCACGGCCTGCAGCTGTCAGGCTCGCTGGTTGCACATTTCAGCTTATGGGAGCAAAA
>KV751350.1:4188287-4201158 GCA_001698575.1 Mola mola | reverse complement strand
ATTCTGTCAGCTCCACCGAGAGCGTGCACGTCACACTTTGACCCCAACTTCGGTGTCATCAGCGGTGCAGCGATGCACAGGAGCAGATAAAAAGACAGCTGCAGCTCTGCTCATGTTTTCCAAGAAGTCCAAAATGAGGCTGCTTCGTTGCACAACACGCGCGTGCGTGTGAGTGAACGTGCGCGCGTACAGACACACAGGCTGCACAGGTAGAAGAGCCCCTGACGGCCTCACGCTGTGGTTGGTCTCTGGATGAGAAACGCTCCTTCCTGGTTGGGACATGGAGGAGACTCTCCTGACAGGCTGCAGGAGGTTCGTGCACGTCTGACATGGATCGCTCTCCCGTTGATCAGTTGGTCCATTATTAACTGGAGGAATTTCGAGTAGCTTTGTAGGCTACGTGAGCGGCGCTGGTGCCGCCGTGCTCAACGCCATTCCGTGTTTGGCCGTGTGGGCAAGATGGCGTCAGATGAGATCAAATGTTCTGCCACGGGAGCGGAACTCTGTGCCGCAGCGCCCCGGCAACGCGCATCCCATATCCGGCCCGTAGAACCGCGCGGCCGGTTCAGCGCCTCAGTGGACGGGAAGGGTCGCCATGTTTGAATGACCTCATTGGCAGCCATTTTGACTCTCTCGTCCAATCACGAGTCGTGTTCTCGGCTCTCGAGCTGAACAGAGCAAATAATGTGCAAATCGCGTCCGATGGTTACTGAATGAGCTGAAAGATTTAGTACAACCATTATTTTGTTTGTTTGGTTTATGTTTTTATCTGGTACCTGCACGTTCTTTGTTTGTTTTTTCCCAGCCAGCCTTATGAGAAGCTCTGAGTGGTGCCCTTAGATAGCGAACCGTACCACAGAGAGGCGAGCAGTGCGCTGATTGGTCGACAGAATTGCCTCTTCACTGTGAATTAGGCCGTCGTCGTCGTGGCGGCGTGCCGCCGTTTCTCAAACAGAGCCTGTTTACTTTGTGGGCCAAACAAGAAACAACAGGAAATGCTGGATGTCCCCCTTTGTTTCCTTTGTTTGTTGTTACTGTTTCTTCCTCCACTTCATCAGGGACACACGGTGTCGCGTTTCTACGATGTCACGCTGCTTTCTGGCGAGGTCAGGATGCCCGCCCACCAGGTAAATCGCTCGCAGTTACAGATGTCCCGATAGCGATTCCGGTACCCGGGATTTGTGTCGGCCGGTACCAGTTTGTTTTTCTATAAATCTCATCAGTGGCTTTTTCACCTTGTTTGCCACGTTGCACAAAACGCTGAACGTTGGACTTGAGATGTTCCACATTATCAGCTTCTGCTCGGTTCTTTGGGCTGTCGAGCTGCCGCCGTGAGACCCACGAAGCCGGTTCGCTCGCAGCAGTTTGGAAGCTAAATGTTGACGGTGACACTGGAGTCGAACTCAGCCCAGACACGGCGCTCACGTCGGGAAGCTGACTGCCTGCACGTCTTCCTCACCGTCTCGGAGAGTCTCGGAGATGTGTTTGCGAAAGGACCAACATTCTACTGTGGCTCCAAATTATTAATTAGGCAGCGAAATCCAATGTCTTAATGTTGTGGAAGTTCAGTTCAGTTGTTCTTCATACAGAGAATTTGCAACAGAATGCGTCGATATCGATATTGTCGTTTTAAATATTGGAATCTGTATCAGCCCAGAATCTCCACATCCTCACTGACAGTAAGCGTTTGTATTTACTTTTACTGAAAGGTGCGACTTTTCAGCTCCTCTGTGCAGAAAAACGAGTCAGTTATTAACGTGAACATTTGTTGATCCCGTTCCTTGTGTAAATTTGTGTATTTAACATATTTATTCAACATATCGAGGACTGTCGGCGCAGGTCAAAGTGGTCCCGTCGGTAATCAATAAAACACAGAGAAACGACAGTCGGACAATTACGTTGGACGTTTTCAGTTCAGTTCAGTTCAGTTCAGAATACTTTAGTTATCCCCGGGGGAAATTGTTAAAAGTTCACTTAGACTTATTTAAAAAAAATAAGAAATAAACAGATAAATTCAATATTTACACACATTTTCAGTTGTATCTTAATAAAAGCAGTAAAAAAACATTTGTTGGTTTCAGCTTCCACAAAGTGACTTATTTATTGTTTCTATGTATTCATTTTCATCCTCCGCTAAAGACGTTGAATTTTACCATCTGTGAGTGTGTTTGTTTGTAGAATTACACAAAAATTACTGGATGGATTTACATGAAGATTTCACCAGGTGGGTCTTGACCCAACTCGGATCCCATCAGATTTCTGAGGTGATACGGACCTGGATCTGGATTCAGGGATCTTTAATAGGATTCTTTAACAATCTGGGACATGGCGGGTTAATGTTTTGCTCACGAGTCTAAATATTTTGGTTAAATCGTGCACATTGTCCCGACCAAACGGTAAAATCACGACGAGATTTATTATAATCGATTCCAGAATTTGACCGTTCAAGATATTTCGTCGATTGTGACTAACTGCCGAACGACCGCTCATATCGACACAAATCCGAACCCCAACACCGTTTCAGGGTCGGTGAACTAATTGTCAGTCGCCGGGATGACACCAGGACAAAGTGATCCTGGATTCTGGATCCCGAACGTTTGTTACCTATGTGACGTTTTTTGGGAATGGATTTTGATCAAATTTGGCGTCCAGCTTCAGTATAATAACGTGGTTCAGGTAAAGTAACTCTGATGATAACTCTTCATTTCAACCATAAAGTATCGCATCAACTTTTTTTTCCCTATTATTCTGCCGCTTGATATCAGCTGTTGGCTAACAATCCAGCTAATATCAACTGGATAATACCCCTTTAACACCAAAATTAACGTTCAAACACAGGTTTACGATCAACAACTGACCACATTCACAAGTGATGGTCACGGTTGATGTCAGAAACAGAAACAATTTCTAAACAGAAGCGAAGGCACTAGGGGCCACTAGAGGACAACATGGTCGCTAGCAACATTGCAACAGTGGTTATCGTTTTGTGTCTTTGTGGACAAATGAGTCGACGTCCACGTTGGCTTTTGAAAGTGAAATGAACAATAGAGCGAATATTTATGCACCTGAAGGTGCGTCCTCGTGTCAGAAGTTAGCGTGTACACCCGGAGCCGATGAATACCTGAGTGTACTGCGCAGTTAACTTACCCCGAGACTGATTTACCTTCACGCTGCACTCGGAAGCCGGATGTTAGCCGGATCTTCTGGCCAGTGTGAAAGGGAGATTAATGAGATGCTAACATGTCAGCTTGCTACCAGTGAGAGGCAAGAAAAGCGAAAAGCGTCAGTTGATTTGAAGTGTTCTGCGTTGACTGTCACCACGCAGAAATGTGTGAATATCCGAACTGGAAATCATCCAGGCCTAATCCGCGCACGTGAAGCCGTGGCGTTCCCGCCTCGGGAGGACAGTTTTCGCCCCCACCATTGTGTCCTCGCTGCTGAATTGTGCTCGGCGGAGCAGCGGCGGCGCGACAACGGCTCCCCCAGCTGCACAAACGTCCCGTTTGTCATGCAAATGGCCGTTTTCAGCTGCACTCACACTAAATTTGCTGTTCCGCCGGGCCGGTTGTTGGTCCAGATCCAAGCCTGACTTGACCTAAAGTTGCTTTTCTGCACAGCAATAACAGCAGACTTGTTCGGGGCATTTGTCCCTCAGATGCACTGTGGACATTTCAAACAATTCCTGTTTATTGCAGTATTGCCGCGAGCGTGCACGCCAGCAGAGGTGCACGCTGCAGTTACTGCTGCCTGGTTTGTTTGCAGTTCAGCAGTAAAGAAATGGGAATGTGCTGAAGGAGCCCTCGCAGGGTGTGTCCTGGCTGAGGGCGATCAACAGGCGAGCTGGAAAATGTGTCTTAATTAAATGATTTTGTTGTGTTGTTTGATAAATTGTGATTGAGCACATTTGGAGAGGATTCAGTGGTTCTTGGTAATCGTTCTTTGTTTTTGGCGCCGATGATTTTCCTTCCAAGGAGTCGCTCTGCCTCGGGTTTCTCGAGGACAGCGGTGAGGATGGGGGAGGGACGTGTCACCTCACTCCAGCTTCGATCATATTTTTTTACTGTCTGAAGTGTGAAGCCAATATTACAGCAGGTAAATGTATATGTTATATGTATATTTATGTGCCCCTGTTTGGGGCACTGGTGGAATTGAGGCCTTGAATTTGCTTTTATTGCCTGTCAGCGTCTTATTTTTGGAGCAGGAAGTGACCATATTAGGATGGGTGGGCAGAGCTGGGTGAGATGTCCCTGCTTCATTTTGGTCTGTTCATAAAATGAACTTCACATTTTAGTGAAGAATAATTGAAACTAGTGACTGAGAC
Organism: Mola mola; assembly: GCA_001698575.1. Lineage (NCBI taxonomy): Eukaryota > Metazoa > Chordata > Actinopteri > Tetraodontiformes > Molidae > Mola > Mola mola. The sequence continues at coordinate 4,196,837 of KV751350.1, read as the reverse complement.
CATAAACTAAGCAGGGAACTATTCACTGAGGCCATAAAGGCTCATTTTCTCACCATCTTACGCAGTCACACTTAAATCTGAAACAGAGGGAGTCGCCCCCTGCTGGCCATTAAGAAGGACTGAAGGCAAGCCGAGGTGCGTTAGGGGTCCCGCTGCAGGTGGCGCTGTCATGTAGGCTACTACTTTCCAGCGGGTGGGAAACAACAGAGTCGACAGGTTTCAACATTAAGGTGCAACAAGTTCACGTCTTCTTCTGTGCCTCTCACTCACTGTGCAGCGCTCTGGCTGCTCCGGTTGACCAATCAGCCATCTGCTGTGTTTTCATGCTGCTTTTCACTAACACTTTTGTTTGTTTGGTACCTCATGAGAGGAAAACACAGGATGGTCCAGAGCGGATCTTTCCCCTGTGATGAGTGTGAAATCGAACTGAACTCAATGAACTGGTTGGCCGATATTATTGGCTGATTTTAGCCTGCCTGAGATGCTGTTATTGTCACGTAAACATTTGGTGTTAAAGAACAAAGTGTAGGAAAAAAATGCTTGGAGTGGTTTATAATATTTAATATATTTATTAAATTTCCAGTGAAGGTTTCCAGGTTGCACTGCTGTCATTTAAAACAAAAGTTGTTAATCTGTAAAATATTTTGCCACCGTCATCAAAAAAAATATCATCAAAAACATTAGCATATATCGCCGGATGTATTGATATTGGTAGTTTTTTTTATTCCCACATGTCACTGTCTCCTTTACAAATCGGTCATTTAGGCGCCTTAAACCCACATTCTGTCTAAATTCCAGCAGGGGGCGCTCCCACGGGTTGCAGAAAAAGTCAGAATGAGTAAGAAACTCGGTGTGTTCAGGGTCTGAATCGACAAATGGTTGTCATTTTAAATGTTTTGTCCTCAGTTAAAATAAAATAGACGCTAAAGCGGGATGGTCTGCAGGGCGTGGCTACATTTAGATTGACAAGTCATGAGCCAACCAGTTTTATCTGCAGTCAGTGACACAGAACAGCTGATGTCAGCTGGAAATCAGCTGGTCAAACAGCTGACGGGGTTCAGAGTCGCTGTGCGCGCAGATGTAGCCGTGTTCATTCTAATGAGTTTCTCCTCATGTTTTAAAACCGAAGTCTGGGGCCACGCTCACAGCTGACATTACCCAACATGCATCACTTCTTTTTACACCCGTTTACCTTTTCCATTGCTCGTGTTTTCTGTTTAACTAAGCAAGTAATCACCAGCTCCTCAGAGAAAAAACATTCAGCAAACAGGCAGTTTAGAGTCGTGTGTCTCGGGAAGAAAAGAGTCTCATTTTAACACGGCGATATTTCGTATTTTTAATATGTGCTGCTAGTAAATCAGTTTAAAAAAGTGTCCGTTCTAAATTTCTCCAAAGTGTCTCCTGTTAAAAAGGCACATTCATCTTACATGTATACAGAATAGAGAAAAGCTTCAAATAATCAGATTTGAGATTTGTTTTGCGTTTTAATTGAGCGTTATTAGCCGACGTGAAACATTTCTCTGTTTGCATTGCGTCTCTATGCGCGGACGAGCACAGACGCTCCGGCTGTAGCTTGACTTGACGTCTCTGCTCTCAGATCTGCTACAGGCTGACTCAATGCTCCGGTGAAGCTGAAGCCACTTAACAACGTACATCCTCTCATAAATGGTGCGTTATGGAGCTCGTTTCAGGCTGCAGCCGAGCTGAAACTGTTTCTCAGATGTCAGCGTTCGATTTTGGCTTTAACATGCACGTATGGAAGTGCAGGAGGGGGTCAACACAAAATGGGTCCTCGATTTCATTTAGATTCTGGAAAACAATCCAGCAGACACACAAAATCAGCATTCTAACCGTGTTATATTTGTTCACTGATTAAAAAATATAGACTAATTCTTTACAGATGTTGAGTTTTGCTAAATGAAGCCGTTAAGTTAAACTTCCAAGTAGTTTAATAATTCAGAGTTATTCTTTAAATGTGAAACAGAACCAGTTCCAGGAAGTGGTTTGCCAGGAGGTCACACTCGAAGTAGGTCTGCTGTGGTGAGTGGTAGTTGCAGTGATCCAGTGTTTGCTAACATCAAACGTGGCCTTCAGACTCCCTCATAAGTTCTGGAAGATTCAGCTCGGAATAAGGTAGCTGTCTGTGATGTGTTGCTGCAGCATGTTAACACCAGTAGAGGGCAGCAAACACCACACGACGTGTGTAGAATAAGTCACGCTTTTTCCGTACGAGAGCACAAACTCGTGCTGGGCAGCAGAAAACCGCCATGTGGTCGCCATCCTCTCGGAGAAGTTATGTAAGGCTGACAGACTCCAGCATTACCTGCACTTGGAGCATTTTCACAATCGTGTCGTGTAAAAATGCAAAGGAAAGACTTGTGCGTGTTTAGCAGGGCCGTTCTTACATTGTGTCCACATCGCTACTGCAGAACGTGATTAACAGGTCAAAATGTCTCTTGATAATCTATAAATGACCGTTTTAGACAACGTTCAACCTTACAGATACGTTTAAGCTCACTCGTGAATGTTTCCCGAGAGGCTTCTTGAGGAAGTGCTACAGTCTGTAATACTGACGAGCGGGTCGGACGGCGTCGGTGCGTTCAGGCCAGATTTCTGTCCACGTAAGTGAGCCTCGGCGCTCTCGCCGGGACACGCTGACCGTCTTTGACGACATGATTCCCGAAGGAGCCTCTAACAGCTGTAACCTGCGGGAGCTGCCATCTTTGGAAAATCCCACAACCTGCCAGAGCGGCCGGAGGGGGCCGCGATCCGTCGGCGTGTCCCTGCAGTCACGGGCTCATTAGGCCCTATCGCATGCACGCCGCACTGTTTCCTGCCAGCCTCATTTGCTCCCCTGGCCGCGTACAAACGGGCGCACGTGCGCGGCCGGGCCGGCTGCATGCTCTCTGCGGGCGTGGCAGAATCTCCCGTGGCCTCTCTCTGGCATCTGGCTGCATTCTTGAGCTCATGTGCTGCGAATCAGCGGGGCCGACGCGTACTGCTGCTTTTAATTAACCCACTCTGCCCACTAACGTGCGCGAGTTTGATGCTGAGCTCAGCACGAATGAAGGAAGGAATTATGTGTTTGAGTTATGCAACGTAATCTGGGGAACATCTGAAACGGGATATTTTCAGATTTGCTCGCAATGTTTCCTAGTCAGCTCAGTGGAAAGTAAGATTTATGGTTCAAGCGCCACCTGAGGTTCTTGTACTTCAACTCGGCGTTTTTGTTTTCTGCTGCTCGGTGCTTCACTCTTACTTTTGTGAAGAATGTGGCAGTTTTATGAGCAGTGAAATTTTCAACGGATGATTTTACGGCAACAGTTTGACTTTGTCCTGCTCTATATCAGTATAGGATGAGGTAAGTAAATGGAAATAAGGATTCATTAATTTATCAACCTGTGTGGAATCAACAAAATATCTCTGACAAAAAGAATAAACTGAACATCTGCCCATAAAACTGCACATAACAATTGATCTTTGATTGATTTGTTGACTGTTTTGATGAATAATCAATGAATCATTTTCTTCTGTTAAGGGTAGAAAAATAATGACATCATCAAATTATTCCTATTAATCACTAAAAAACCCAAAGACTCTTCATTTCCTGTCAGAGAGGGTTACGGTGGCAGAGTTCGAAACACTTATTCACCTAACTGATTTTCTTTTCATCGACTAATCGATCTATTGATCAGGCGTTGCAGTCATCGCTGTGTCATCTCCTGCTCCGCTCAGTTGATTGTCCTTGTCAGCTCAGCTTGACTGCTCAGTAAGCTGGATGACATCAGTCGCCCCCTGGTGGCTGGCTGCATGACAGCACATAAGCCCCTCCCCCCTGGATGTTGTTAAGTGCGATGCGCTACCTCTTTCAACAGGACACACCTTTGGAGCACGTTATGACATCACCACGCACGTGTGCACAGGAAACAAAAAGCTGTCGTGCGTCAGAGGTTGACTCGTCACGGCTGCTCTGCCCTCTGGAGCCCGGCTGCAGCATTACAGGGAGTTCCTAAATCAGAAATAAACAATGTTTCCCAGCTATTCCAGAATCGTCCTTACTGAAGGAATTCCAGTGGAGGACCAACATGAAGACTGAGACATCGTGACTGGACGTTAACTGTCAAGTGCTGCGCTCCAGCACCAATTTAGCATCGTCTAACCAATTTGACGATCCGTGTAATTACAGTGTCTCACGCTTGTTAACCAGGGACTGTGGATAAATTTCTTAAATGCCAACAGCACGCGACACGACTGGTTTCGGTTCAGTTCAGTTCAGTTGATATCTGGGAAGTCTTGAAGAGCCACAAAGATTTAATTAAAATGGAGGAGCAGCAAAAATGCTCCGTCCCCACCTTCAACGCCGCACCTCAACAGTGGATCTTCATCGCGTCTTTATCAACGTCATTTTTGGCACTAGACACACAATAATCCCACTGAATGTGTTGATAATCCACACAAAAGGATAAGAAGGAAGCAGTAAAAATCTAATCTTGATTAAAAATTACTATTCGTTTCCAGCCTCCTCCAGTCACTTCATTGAGAAATGAAGGCAGTTTGGGCCATGACGGTGGGACCAGGAAATGACTGTCTTAAAGGGCGGAGCTACAGAGCAGAAAAAGGGGGGTTGGGGGAGTGGAGATGCTTCCATATGAGTCTCATGCTTGATTCCCGGGAGTTAAAAGCCGCAGCTGTAAGAGAGATTTTTTTTATTTTCTCATTTACAAAGAAAAGGAAATGTGCATCGTTTTGCCGTTCGTCATGTTTAGTTGAGTAACAATAAAAGGACACCTTTCATTTAAAGACGCCAAAATCCAAGCACACGGCCCAACTTTACGGTAAAACCCGCTTTCTGAGATCAGACAGGAAGGAGACTTGAGTTTAGGAATCTGGACAAGACGATTGGACATTTTTCTGTCATAAGGCCGCTGGTCTGCCCTCCTCTGACCGGATTTCACTGCTACAAGCTGGTCTGAGGAGGTCTGAGCAAACACACACCCCTCTAAACCTGTGACGCCACGTTATCATCGGTGCAGCACCTCCAGATGGAGCGAGCACACCTGGACTGCCACACGATCTCCTCTTCCTCCTCGTGCTCTGAGCCCCCTTTACATTCACTTAGGATCTGGAGTCACTCGCTGCGTCCCACCGTAAGTGCCAATAAGGAGATGGAGCTTCGGTTGCTATATCAACAGGAATCGTACCAAAGGAAGTGGATGTACCAGACGAAAAAACGCTGCGTGTTGGTGTTTGTTCGGGCCGACGGCCGCGGAGAGTTAGAGTCCTTTTTGCATCAATGTGAGTTCTGAAGTACCTCGTGGCTGCTGGACAGAAGCAGCGAAGCCTCAGTTTGTTCAGACATTGATTCCTGCCGGAGTGCAGAGATGTTTATTCAGCACAAATCCACCTGACGGAACGTCCCAACCAGCGCTGATTCCCTCTGAAGGTTTGGCTGAAATGTGATTTAGTGCTCGCTTCAGGATGTGCAGACAGACAGTGATCAGCTGATCTGTGATGTTAAGTATGCTTTCATGGTGTGGTGAGAGCTCGTCCTCTGGTGCCTCATCAGTCGGCGTCCTTCTGCCGTTCCTCCGCCCACTCTGAGATGTAGAGATGCTGGCGTTTTACAGAAAGATGAGCCTTAAGCTGCAGTTTAGACACCACGTCATGCCATTTTTCAAACAAAAATCTGTTTTAAATCTGCTTCAGTCGAATGTTTTTGAATCAGCAGTGGGAAAAAGTCAAGATTTTAATCAACAAAACAAACGAGAAATTTAATAATAATTAGATTTTGATTAATAGCTGTTTAAAAATGGATCCAGAATCCACATCTGGATCTTTCACGGAACAGTGCAAACCAAACATCAGCCCAATCTGTTCACCCCTCTTTGAGCTGTTTTGGTGACGGACATAATGTTTAGTGACATTTTTCAAGGCTGTTTTGTGTTGATTTTGATGATTTTAGCTCATAAATTTACAGCAAAATGTTCTAATCTGTAGGCCATGATGATCAAAATTAAAATGGCAAAAAGCTTTAAACATTTTAGTCTCTGTGTATTGAGTCTAGAATTTCTGAAATGTTCACTCTCTAAAAATCGAAGTATTCAAATTTTTTGAGGTGGGCTAATACGTACTCCTATAAAGTCTCTTCAGGCACGTCCGTGGACAGCCTGAGGTGACGCCGACGTCTTTGTCACAGTCCTGCGATGGATTATTATGGCCACAGTGAGAAAAAAAATTTTAAAAATTGGAGAGTTTGAGAATGAAGCCGTACATTTCCCAGAATAAAGTCTAAATATTAAGACAAGTCTTAAATGTGCAAGAAAAAAAGTCATAATATATGAAAAACAGCCAAAATACTTTGAGAACACAGTGGTCGGGACTGTATGATCAATGTAACAAACTGTAACACAAGTAAATCTCCTTTTGGTGGTTGTCCAAGGACCCGCCTGTTTTTTTTGGGTTAATAAAATCTCATAACATTGCAACTATTTTCTTGTAAACTCAATGACTTTTTTCTCATAGATTTACAACTTTTCATCGTAAATTTATGGCTTTATTCTCAAAATGTACTAAAACAAAAAAAACATTTCCTCCTCAATACCATTATGTCCTCGGATGTGAATATAAAGCTTTTTACCTAGACAGCTGTTCTTATTTAGGTTTTTAAGTGGAGAAAGGACAATTATTGACTATTATTTGCTGCCAGCTGGACGCTGTATTGTTTTGTGTTGGAGAAATCTGGTTAAATAAACATAACGTCAAATTTGACTTATACGATGAAGAAAAAAGCTCCTGAATTTAACAACATTAGGAAGAGGTTTTTGGAATTTGTTTAAATTGGGGATATTGAAGAGGCATTGGAGGGTTGAGGCAACATTAACATATTTAAAAAAAAATAATTCCTGTAATGTGCCCCGACTCACATTTTTTTTTAAATTATTTATGTTATTATTATTTTGTTTTATTTTTACTTTTCACACTGCCATATGTTCATTTCGAGGGAAATTAGAGGGGGTTTGTATTTCAATGTATAAAAGCCACAGAAAAAATCTGTTTAAAAAAAGTTCCTGAGCAGTTTGTGGGGTTTCCCAGCATGCATTGTCCTGTTGGGGGAGCCACTGTCATCAGGGTGTGCAGGTGCAGGAATTCTTGGTCTTCAAGGGTGGTTTAGTCACATGGTTTGTGTCAGTTGGCGTCCACATGAACACCAGGATGAAGGGTTTCACAGCAGAACTTTGCACTGTAGCAGTTGAGCAAGCTTATTCACGTCAGCTGTCACTGGTCCTAATGTTATGGTTGATCGGTGTACCGAGCATAACCTCCTCCAAAACAGTTTGTGGACATAATAAAGAAATTGTTTCTTGCAGCTCTGAAAGTATAAATAGACAAGTTTCCTCCCCCTTGTGTGGTTGCATCATTGCTGTTAGCAACATGGCTACTGCTGGCCGCCTGGTTACCGTTCGCCTGGACCTAAAACTCTGGTCTCTGGTCTGTCATGGCTGTATTGATGAGCACGCATGTCTTGTTACACGCTGATGTCGTACATGTCGGTTCTGAGGCCTGTGGTTATCGCACATCGACAGGGGGACAGATTTCCACGTAGCGCCGGAGCTCTGACCAATCAGTCTCCTCCTTCACAGTTGTCCCGTTTGTTCCACAGTTACCTTGAGGTCGTGTCTGCGGTACACAATGCCTCTTCCTATTTGTGCTTCCCGTTTAGCCGTAAATTAGTTTTTTTACCTGTGAAGTTTCCGGCCTGGTCCAGTGTGAGTAGCATAGCATAAACAAGGCTAAAAGGGAATCAACCTATATGTGGATGATGATGTCATATTACACTGACCGTTAAAATCTGAAATACTGAAAGATAAAAATTCATCTGTTGCCTGTTAAAGGTTTTAGCACAGCTAGCTAGCTCTTTAGCCTCTTAGCTGTGAAATGAAACTTGTTGAATGGATGTGCAGATTTGCCTATTGTTCAAGTGATCTCGTGCAATATAATTATACTGCTCTCCGACCTTTAACCTTTAAACCTTTAAACCTGAAACCATTCCTCGATTGATTGATTAATTGATTAATTAATTCAAGCCTCGGATGCTAATGCCAGTTTTTTGTGTGTCTGCTTTGTGCTTCCAGGTAAGAGGAAGCCGGTGCTCAAGCTCTCCAAGGATGTGTTTGAGCAGCCTCCTCCCGCCGCAGTGTAAGTTTACTCCCAGTCGCCCTTATTGATCATTTCCCCGGTTTCACGCGTACCTGACTGATCTCAATCCAAACCAGAGCACTAAATATGTTTTGTGAAGAGAAAACAGAGTAATAGGTTAAATTATGCTAATATGCTAATGCTAACGCGAGAATAGATCTCACATTCAGGTTTCTGTTGATCTCAGCTTGTGTTTATTAACGTACAAGTTGACATTTGCACAAGTTCAACTTACAAAGGCAGAATAACTTGTACATTCCGTCCGTCTCCTCGTTGCTCAGAATACATCCGAGGGGCAGAAGCACTAAACGGGAATCGTGTTCTTGAGAGCCCTGCAGCAGCAGAGGCGTGTTG
>KV751350.1:4169148-4188220 GCA_001698575.1 Mola mola | reverse complement strand
TTTAAAATCTCTTCTTTTTGTTCATTTGGACATTTTTTACCGATTCTCAGTACATAAATAAATGTATGGAGGTTTTTTTCGGGGGGGGGCAACAAACTCAGAAATGAACGAAAATAGAGCACAAATTTCAGTTGTGTGTTATTGTGTCTGTTTTTATTTTTGCTACTCTTTATTTTGGTGAACACAGACTTGAACGTTTCCCCTGACAGACGGATAATATTGTGTTCGTCCTGCAGATGCTTCTGACATTTTCTCGCTGATTTCCTGTCGCTGCCCCGTCTGAAGTCAAATCTGAGCTGTTTATATGTAATAAAGAGTCTCTCTGTGTTTCAGACCCCCCAGAGATTTGGATTCCAAGGCTTGTGTAACCATCGGAGAGAAGGTGATTTTATTTATTCAGACTTTAATCTTTAGTCTTTTTTGGTTTGCTGCGGTCCTGCGCTGTGACGAACATTACAGCCAAACTGAACACTTCTGATTGTGGGGAGGCTGGAATGTCTTTTATTGCCCATCAGGCTGTAAAAATATTTATTTTAAACTCATCAGATAAGTGGAATTTTCCATTGGCAGAGGTGCCTGCTGTTCCTCTGCTAGAGTTGGCCTGAACCCAGAGTGAATTCTTGTTTTTGGCTTGAATAACGTAAAAAGAGGGAAAAAAAAAAAAGCAGAAGTTGTGTGAGGAGACCGTTGACAGTGAATCGGCAGAGTGTGTCACAGCCACTCATCCTGCTCTCTTGTTGCGTGGGGAGCAGAATTTCGAGGTGAAGGCCGACGACCTGGAGCAGATCTGCGAGCTGGGCCGGGGAGCGTACGGCGTGGTGGACAAGATGAGGCACGTGCCCAGCGGCCTGATCATGGCTGTGAAGGTGAGCGACGGGTGGCTCGGCGCTGCCGGAACCCGTCAGGGTTTTCACGCCACAACGACGAGTAAAATAAGTTATTTTATGTAATCTATCTGCAGGGTCATAAGCACAGGGGTGTTTGGCTGAAGGTTTCTTCTCCAGGTTACTGGACACTTCAGGAACATTTTCAGCGTAGTTAGTTGGGATTGGTTTTAAAATCGATAACATTTTATCAAGTTTATTGATTTATCACTCTCCCCGAGTTTGTGAAGAAAATAAAGTTATTTTATTTAAGAAATCTTAACAACGACGTGAGGTCACGAGAACGGTGGTGAGGACGATGCTTCATCTCTCCTGTATGTATTTCGTTTCGGAACAAAAACCTACGAACGAGCAATGAGGGAGGTCTGGTGAGACGCTCACTCAGACTACTCGGAGAACTGGGGTTACGCAGGTAAAGTTCTCTTTCATAGCAGTCGTTTGGTGTGTCAGGCTGGGACATGCTGAGTCCCGGGTTGCTGGGCAGCGTCCTGAGCAGGGCCTCACACAGACTTAGTCACACTAAGCACCTCGTCAGCGTGGTCACTGTTACAGGATGAGTGACAGCTGCAGTAGATATAATATCTGCCCCTGTGCCCCCGTCGGCTGTCTGAGTGTCCTCTAGTGTTTTTCTCCATCACCTTCCTCACGCCCTTAATGTCCCACCTCTGTGAGTGCGGCTCACACCTTCCTTCGCTTAAGGGTTTTATCCAGAACCCCTTTAGTGTTGTGACATTTCAATCAGAAAGCAAAGAATAATAATAATAGTGTCCCTATACAGCTATTATTACAGACACGCATTAGCCGTTCTAGCAGGTAAATTGAAATATAAAACTAAGTTTGTTTACCTTTTGTCGGGCGTCAGCGTCGATACCTGGATCAGGCGCTTAAACCTTCTTCTGCGGCTCCTCCTGAGAAATCACTGGTGGGGATTTCGGCGCCATGTTTCACCTCCTGAACACAAACAGAAGTGACGTGTTCAGAACCGTCCCAACACCGATCTTAAGAGCTTCAGTCCATCGCACACTTACACCTCTAAGATGTGTGTGACACACATTCTGACAGCAGCCGTTTGTCAAGGAGCTTAACGGTACCAAACTAGTCACGCACCAGTGCCAATTAATGCCGGTTTTCAACGCCCATCCCTGGTAGATAATGGTGAAAAAACACCATCGCTTTGTCTATTCTCATTGAGCTTAACGGTCCGAGACACCAAACTCCTTACTGGAGCCATTTTCCACTGAAGGTGTAGTTTGTAAAATCTGAGTCAACACAGCTGAGTATTGAGTGTCATGTCACATGACGATGTGTGAACGTCGGGGCTGGGACTCAGCACCTCACGTAGCCGTTGGGTTCGTTGATGATTGTCTTCCCGTGATAAAGAGCGAGAACGAGAGCGACGGTGTGTGTGTGTTGTTGTTGTTGTTTCCGGTGGCCTCTCAGCGGATTCGGGCCACGGTGAACACTCAGGAGCAGAAGAGGCTGCTGATGGACCTGGACATCTCCATGAGGACAGTGGACTGTTTCTACACGGTCACCTTCTACGGCGCCCTGTTCAGAGAGGTAACACACTATTTCACCTACCATCACCTCGACTTGGACTCAAAACCAGGCGAACCTCTTAATTATGAAATCATGAGGCCATGAGAGCGTCTGATGAAAGTCAAACACGTTGACACTCAGAGAGACACCTTATCAGTGACCTGTTGTCTGGGACACCTGCATAAAATGTCACATTCACAACAGTGTATTTACTAATAACAAGTCCTGCTTCCATTTCACGTTGCCTTCGTTGACACTGAGCTTTTTTAACATCCCTTCGGTTTAGCACAAATATCAGTTCAAATATCTGTGTGTTGAAAATGAAATTAGCTGCCATTGAAGTTTTTTATCTAATACCGAAACTATCCAAAAACACAAACAATGAATGATTATCTTTCTAATTGTAGAAATTTATTTTTTTAGAAACATTTTTTTTTCTATCGTAATTTTATTCCATTCTATTAATTGCATCATTTTTCTCATAAATTTTCATTTGTTTGTTTGTCACTCCCAGATTATTTCCTGAAACTTCAACTGCAGTCTGTGTGACCTTTGACCCATGAGGTGTCAAGGTTAAATCTTGACACTGGACACATGTGGTGTCAGTGATAAGCACACTGGTCGGGTTTGAAATTTTGCCCAATAGGAATGTGGGGGATTTTTCCTTAAATTGACCTTTGACTTATAACGCCCAAAATCAAATCAGCCTCGGCCAGTAGGAACTCCCAGATTTCCTGATGCTGTTAACTTCCTGCAGAAGTAAAACTGGAAAAACCAGTTACTCCCTGCCTGGTGCTTTAGCTTGCTGCCCTTTTCTGTTTTTTAACCTCCCGCGATCTCTTCCCAAATGTGCGTTGCCAGGGCGACGTGTGGATCTGCATGGAGCTGATGGACACGTCCCTCGACAAGTTCTACAAGCAGGTGATCGAGAAGGGCATGAGCATCCCCGAGGACATCCTGGGAAAGATCGCCGTCTCGGTGGGTTGACGGTAAAGTTGGGCATGTTTCCCGCCTGGTGTCCCTCAGTGACGGACGTTCCTCTCTCCTTCTTCTTCCCACAGATCGTCAAAGCTCTGGAGCATCTGCACAGCAACCTGCAGGTCATCCACCGAGGTCAGGCCCATCTCTGTCCTTTTATTCATCCTTTGTTCTTTTCTTGATTCTTTGTTCCAGCTGTAGAATCCAGATCTGAATCAGGAATAGGGATTTTTTTACAAATCCCCCTGTTGTCTCCCTGACCTTTGACCTTTCAAGGTCAAACTTATTCCAGGATTAGATCCCGACACCGTACGCGTGTGGTGTAAGTTTGGAGCTATATGGTTTTGGTTAGTTTAGACTGAAATAGGATTGTTTTTGCCGGATGTTAACAAATAGGAGCCTTTGGAATTTGGGGAATTTTTTTAATCCTTGACCTTTGACCCATAAAGCCCAAAGTGTAGTCAAGTGAGGCCACTGCAAAGAGGTGCTGCTAGGCAGAAAACCAAGACGGTTGGTTGACAGTAGGTTGCTAACAGACAAACCAAACTAATAATAGTAATAAAATGCTCATCGATTGATTTGTTTTTGTCAGTGAAGACGTGAATGGTGACTTGGACTCGACAGAAAATCTAAAACAAACATCTCTTTTTCATCAAACGCTGATGAGAGGCTTCATCCTCTCCGCGTGAAACCTCGATGCGCGGGTCTGCGTTGTCTTTGAGAGCGATTGTGATTGGTTAGATAACGTGAATTAAGCTCTCCGTGTGGTCTGTCTCTCTCGCCGCAGACGTGAAGCCATCCAACGTGCTGATCAACACGCAGGGACAGGTGAAGATGTGCGACTTCGGCATCAGCGGATACCTGGTCGACTCGGTGGCCAAAACCATGGACGCCGGCTGCAAACCCTACATGGCGGTAAGCAGGAAGAAACCAATACGTCATTAATGCGTTTGAATGGAAGCAGTTTACGTTCGGGTAATAGGGCCTACGTTTAAGTTGTCCAGAGACAACAGCAACAAGAAATCCGATTGGCTAACTCAGGCTCCGTTTCCACGACAACGTTCTGTTTCGTTTTCAAATGGTTCCGCATGCAGACGGCAACGTTTTAAAAAAGGATCTCAGAGACCGTAGGACACACCAGAAACGCTGAAGTACACTCGCCAGGCCAGTAGTTGGCGGTGTGATTTTGTGATTAACTAAAACAGGCGCATGCGTAGAGACACCTAACCGTCTCGGCGCCACCTTAGTCCGTATGCCCGTTTTCGAAATGTTGCGTTTTTCCCGTCTATATGGAAACGGAGACGCAGAGTTTTCAAACCTTACACTCAGCCCATTTTCAAGCATCGCAAACGCCGTTCTCGTGTAGACGGAGAGTCAAAACGCGACTAAAGTTTTGCATTTTCATCCTAAAACGTTGCAGTGTAAACGGGGCATCAGATTCAATGTTCTTAGGTTGCAATTTTTGGTAACTTTTCAAGTCCTGAAGCAAATTTAACAGAAAATGAGGCCAAATATGAACTAGAAGACAATAATTATTAGATGAAAGGTAAAAATGGTTTGAAATGCTGAAACGTTTGGTCATGAGGGTTCCTCGCTGAGCGCCTTCTGTCTTATTGTTATCCGGTCACATTTATAACCGCCTCTGCTCGGCCGCCAATTGGCTGGCTGGCTTTAGGGACAGGTTAGTTTGTGTATGTGTGTGTGTGTGTGTGTGGCAGATGTTTAGGATGGCAGGAAATGTGCAGGTCGTCCACATCATCATCTCTCCGTCTGTCCCACAGCCGGAGCGGATCAACCCCGAGACGAACCAGAAAGGCTACAACGTCAAATCTGACATCTGGAGTTTAGGAATCACAATGGTAAGTTTTGATCTACAAAGTGGGGTTATTATGGGATATTATTTGCCAACACCGCAGATCCTTCATGTCAGTGCGATTTAGCATAAACATATTTATTGTTGGCACACTTGTGGGTAAATGTGAGATCTGATCAGATTTTCAGCATTTTCAGACATCAGAATTGACCACAAGGTGGCATTTTGGGTCAAAAACTGCCAAATAAAGAAAGAATCATCCATCTGAGGTTCAAGTCGCAGTACAGACCCACGGTGACGCCCTGAAAGCTTTAAACCTCGGATTGATTCATCTCACGCAGTTTGTCCGTCGGGATTTTTCTGATTCTTTCATTTCTGAAATTGTCGGCGGACAACGACACACAAACGGTCGACGTGTGCCGTCAGACGCTGGGTCCTCGTCACGGTCGTTGTCAATAAAGTTTTTCTGTCTATGTGAATCTCCTCTCTCTGCGGCTCAGATCGAGCTCGCCATCCTGCGCTTCCCGTACGACTCGTGGGGAACGCCCTTCCAGCAGCTGAAGCAGGTGGTTGAGGAGCCGTCGCCGCAGCTTCCTGCCGAGCAGTTCTCCCCTGACTTCGTGGACTTCACCTCTCAGTGGTGCGTCTTTGTTTTACCCCAGCGGTTGTGTGCCTTTTATCATTCCTGATTGTATTTTCATCAGTGATGATGGAACCAGCTGACTTTTCCTCCACTACGTTTATTATTGGAATAACTTTAGTTCCAGATTGAGGAGGACAGGGAGCATCAGGGCCAAAACAGCTCGTTCTTATAAATAAATGTATTTTTATTGGCAGTCAACTAATCATGATAAAAGAGGAAAAACCAAGCAGGAGCACTCAGGGAGCTCATTCCTCCACCAAGGCCCAACATTCACTTCCAGGGAAAATACAACTTAAAAAAATGGGGAAAAACACCCCAAAACAAATAACAATTTCCCTGCTGTTTAATGTCAGGATGATAATCAATAGACCTCTGGTCTATTGATTACTCTATAGTCTGTATACCCTGTATGAAGTGCTTACATGTACACAAACACCGATCAGGCATAACATTATGACCACTGACAGGTTAAATGGTGTCTATGTATTTACCTGTGCACGTACAGACCATGAAAATTTTGTTTATGCAAGTACTTTTTCTTAAACTCCTCCGTGCATTGTGTGGACACATGTATCCATACATATACAGCCAGTACACACACACACACACACACACACACACATATAGAAACATACGCATACAAACAAACTCTTGATACTTAAGTGCATTTATTGCCAGGAAATTACTTTTAAAATCAGATATATCCAGACTTTTACTGGTGCAGCGTTCATATGGGTGAGTTTTGATATCTTCACTTTTACTCAAATTGGAGTTTTATGTACTCTATGTTCAGGTAATCTCTCCTTAACTGGACCCGGTCTGGTGTTTTTAGGCTGTTCTGACTGGATGAAATCATGAAAATATAACATTTATGCCAGGAAATTACTTTTAAAATCAGATATATCCAGACTTTTACTGGTGCAGCGTTCATATGGGTGAGTTTTGATATCTTCACTTTTACTCAAATTGGAGTTTTATGTACTCTATGTTCAGGTAATCTCTCCTTAACTGGACCCGGTCTGGTGTTTTTAGGCTGTTCTGACTGGATGAAATCATGAAAATATAACATTTATTTTTTGCTTCTGCAGCTTAAAGAAGGTTTCCAAAGAGCGTCCGACGTACACAGAACTCATGGTGAGTGATCTGAGTTTGTGTAACGCTGATATGGCCAGCTTTGTCAAGGTCATCCTGGGGGACGGAGGGCCGCCTGCGCAGCAGTGTGTGTGAGGGTGGGGGAGGGCCCCGTCCCTCCCCCTCCCCTCCAGAACTCCAGGACCCAGAGGTGAAGCAGAATGAGGAGTCTGTCTCCACCTCGTCCCCCCTCCCACCGTTACCTGACCTTAGGTGGGAGGGCTGTGATTGAACACGTCTGTATCCAAACTGTCCCTCTGGTTCGACTCCCGGTGTCAGTCAGGTGACCTCGTGGAGTCAAAGCGTCGCGGTCACAGCGAAGGTTTTTCTTCTTCTTTTTTTTTTTCTTATGTTTAAAAGCAGAAGGTTCCGATTATATGAAAAAATATGAATGATCAAATGATGTCAATGTATAATCTAAATGTTTGTGTACTCAAAGCATCAGTTTCTCAGTGGACTGCATGTACAGAATTGATCTCTGGGTGGAAACTGTAGTTGAAGACCTGCGCAGCCCCTGGTGGCCACGTGTAGGTACTGCTGGGGGTCTCCAACACGTTTTGGGCTCTGGCTCTGTGTGTGCGTGCGTGTGTGCGTGCATGTGTGTGTAGGGCTGCTCTATTTGAGTGTCAGTGATGCACTGAATGCTCTGAATTTTGGTAACCAGGCAACAGGATTTTCAGATAACTCACAGCATTGGTACACTCAAAAAAAGAAGAATTTTGTCAGATTTACGTCTAATCTTACGCAAAGTTGGATGTAAAGAGTCAGTCAGTTTTTAATAAGTCATTTCCTGCGAGCGTTCATTCAGTAAAAGGAGTAACGAGGGATTATGGGAGTTGTTTACCTGACGTGGTCACAGATGAGGTCATGTTGCGGTTAGTCACCTACTTCCTTCCTCGCTTCCTGACTCTCACCCGCTCGTTAAGGTGAGCAAATGAAACTCACCACCATCAGCTTCAGTTTAAACACTGTTGGGAAAATTACAACAGAACGTCTGAACAAGTAATGATAAATCTCACTCACTCAGCATGACAGAGTGCATCAAATGCAACCATCACAGTGAACTTGTGTGACAGAAATATATGGACTTTCCATATATGATTTGAGTGCCTCAATTTGATATGGCGCTAATGTTAACTGAAGTCATGAATACTCTCGGTTCAGACTCGATATTTATTCTGCGGATGAGCGCGCTCAGTCAGAACTATTGGACAGAAGTCGGGTCTCTTCAGTTCACCGCTGGGTTTTGACCGGCAGGCTGAGATTTTTGCGGCCATTTTGTCGTGTTTAGATGCTGTTGCAGCATCAGAAGAACGTGTTTGTAGACGAGACGTTCGCTCGTATTTACTCTGCGGGAACATTCCGACGTTCTCCAATCTCACTTCCTGAAAGATAAAGTCGGTGTGGTCACGTGACCTGATGGTCCTCACTTTGGACCGGTGTCACTTCTCTTCAAAAGTAACAGTTTGGTCACTTTTCGATGCAGCCTGACCAAATACATCAAGTTTGGCGCTGCAAAATGTCATGAGCTGCCATGAAAAAGGAAACTAATCCCCTGTAATTCCAAAGGAAAATCTCAAACATTTGCTGCTTCCTTAACATAAAACTGAGTGTTCTGATGTTGGATTGTTGCCTGGACAAAAGAAAACAACTTTGAAATGTCTTTTTTTCCACATTTTATCTAATAAATCAGTGAAGTTGTGCTAATTGAAGTAAAATTAGCAGAGACTGTGTGAATTCCATCCCGTCAGTTGTGCAGCCCTGCCTCAGCGAGGTGTGTGTGTGTGTGCGTGCGTGCGTGTGTCGATGTTGCTCTTTGTCGTCTGTTCTGAGCCAATCATGAATCCACGAGAAGAACTGGATATTATGACTATTAATGTTATTAATATTATATTAATTATTGTTGTTGTTATTCAGATCCAGTTTTGTTTCTTTCCTCCCAGAAATATTTACTGCAGTTTTTATTTTCTTATTTATTACAACTGCTGTTTTCTCTCTGGGAACTTGAGCGATGGGCTGAGTCTTGTGTCGCCGGGCTGCGTGCGCCTTCTTTGTGCCTCTCTGTAGAAAAACATGGCTGCCGCTGCACACCACTCCACTTCCTGTTTGTCCTGCGGTGCTTTCCTCCTCGTTGGGTAAGGTTCTACGTTCTCGTGCTGCCCTCTGATGGCGGACGCCCGTGTTCGCGCATTCTCAAAGTGCCACCACGCTGTCGCTGCAGGAGGGCGGGGTTTCATCCCAGTGGGAGGGGTCACTGTCCCCAATCATGTGTTCTGCTTTTGTGTTGTTTTATGTGTGCTGCCATTGTTTAAAGGCTCAATCTGCGATGTGAAAGGGCTCGCGTGTCACCGGCTGAGAAGCTCGCAGGACGCTGCTGCTACCTGTTAGCGACTGCTAGCACTAAAACATGAATATGAGCCTGTAAAGAATACGCAGGAAAAGATTAGACAAATGTTCTAAAGTAATTCAGGTACATTTGTTTGACGGAACAGAGAAACCTTGGAAACATCAAGTCAGTAACAAAATTTGTGCGTTTTTTTAAGTTAGGATGACAAAAGAAGAACTGTTGACAGAACGTTGCAGTGAAATGTCCCTGTTGTGGGATTGATCAAGGAATATCTTAAAACACAACAACGTTAAAAGTAGAAAGCTTGTCCAGTTGCTGGAGCAACGGTAGCTATTTTGCTAATGCTAGCATCCAGGGAGCAAATATTGTTTTCATTTTCTGGCTGCTAGCGTCATCGGGGATATTACAAGCAGCCTGAAAATGTCTCCGAAATCTCAGAAAACATTCGTAACAGCGTCACGTTTGAACCTTGCGCCGTCACGGGGTGACGTGAGAGCCGCACACGTCTTTTCACAGCGTCCATACATGCAGGGTAGTCAGCTGACTGTCGTAATGTGACCATTGTTGCCTGAGTCACATGACTCAGGAGTTGGGGAAACGGACTGATTGGTTAGGAAAGAGTCAGGGTTAGTTATGCTAGCTGATGTCAGCTGTGCTCCGTTTGGTGAGTCCTTGCTGTCTTCTTCATCAGCGGATTTCACAGTTACTCTGCAAAAAGAATACTGTGCAGTTCCACTTTTAAGCCACTTTTATATTTTTTTTAGCCACTTGGGGGCAGCAGCACAAACTGAACACATTGCTGACATGAACTTAAGAAAACATCTTCAAACAAAAATGTAGTTGTAGCGCAGAATAACTACAGGTTGTGCCTTTAACAAGCTGCACCAGGCTGTATTCAGAGATTCAATGCAAAAACAAATTCTTTAACTTTAAAAAGTGTCCCGACTGTCACAAAATGTTCGGTTGCTGAACTTCAAAAGACAAGTTCAGGTAACTCAACTTGCCTCGTCAGCTTGAGTGATTGTACAATCGTATCTTTTTACTCCGGAACAACCCGTTCATTTGTACAGTTAGCATCCATTAGACCCTGTCCTCCTCCAGTGCCGTTTCCTGTCTGGGCTCAGGTCCTGCAGCCTTTAGCTGCCCCAGGTGACTCCCAGTGTTCCCATCAGAGCGCCCTCTCCTGGTGAACTGTCGCCCTGCTCCATCACGTCCTGCCGTCGTGGGTACCAGCAGCCTCCCTGCAGCCAGTTGTGCTGACACTTCAGGATTTGGGGAACGTGATGGCGTTTTTTCGTCTGTCATCTCCTTGTTGTTGTGAACGCCGCCGGCCGCCGTGATAACACGAAGGGCTCGTCCGTCGGTGCGCTGGATGAATGGAGGTAACCTGTTTCTCGCGGCGGGGGAGAAGGGGGACAGCGCGCAGCCCTCCTGCTCGAACCCGTGTGTTGGTCTGTGAAGTGCCTCATCCAAACACTGTTTTTGTTGTCCGCTGATCTCTGATCTGTGTCACACGGTCGCACTGCCAGAAAAAAGCTTTTTGGAATTATGAGGTTCTGGTGCGCAACTGTAAATTCTCAAATGGAAGCTGTTTTTTAGTTTTCGTCGTTTTAGCCGAGTTATTTGTGCACAGATGAGGGACCGAAATAAAACACAATATTTCAGTATGCGGGAACGTGAAAAACGTAAATTCTGACTTTGACTTTTTTTTTTTTTGACCTCTTAGAATTCTGACGTTAATCTCATAATTGTTAGAAAATATTAAAAAAGCCTGGACAAAAATCAAAGTTCTGCAAAACAAAACAGAGTTCTGATGGGATTAAATTCAGAATTTTGATTGGATAAAGTTAGTAATCTGAGAAAAACTTGATTACTTTTTCTTAAAATTCTGATGTTAATCCCAAGATTCTTAGACGAATGTTGGAACAGCAACAGTCAGAGCTCTGATGGAAACTTCAGAATTCTGAGGACAAAAAGAAGTCACAGCTCAACTATATTATTCCTGTTTTCCTGATCCTCCACCTTAACTCACATCTAACAAGCCTCTTGAGCGTTTTTTGTATGAATGTAAAGAAACTTGAGTAGTGATTGTACACAGATATAACTTTCTGTTGATCATTTCTGTCCGTATATCAATATTACAAAACCAATGTTTGAGAATTAACAGTGTCTGTCGTGATAACAGGTACATTTATGGGTGTGTAAAACCTTTAACACCACAGATCACATCAAAAGTCAGAAACCTAAAGCTCTGTAGTGCCGTTTGTAATCCAGTCGCTTAGTTTTGGATATATCGGCCTTTTAAAAAAACTCAACAGCAGATACACATATGTGCGCTACGTAAATGTTAATATATGCATTGGAGATATATTAAAGGCACACATGTGTCACTTTAAATGGACTATTTGTGATCCATATTTGCACATATCTGTCTGTGAAATATATCTGAAATTGTCTACAGTTGCGTGTCTTGGTATTTAATATGCATGTTCATATGTGGCAATATATCACATTTTTGTGGGGTTTTGAGCAAAGATGAGGTGCGATCTGGCTCCATTATATTAGAGGGAAGCTGATATCTCCAAAACTTGAGCTCTAGATGGATAAACGACACGGCAGATGACCCTAAACAAGTATTTTTATGATAATTTTGGTGAACTTTCCCTTTATGTACCTAAAGCGCTGCTGTTGTCACGTTTTTGTATTTTTGGATCAGTTGTAGCTGCACTCAGAACAGTTTTATTGGATAATGAGAAAAGAGCCGCGTCCATCAGTCATCATGTGGCGTTTTCCTGTCAGAGTGTGCGTGTGCGTGTGCGAGCGCTGACCAGACAGCAGTGCTATCTTTACTCTGCTGTTGTTCTCTGGGGAGACAATGAATTGAGTCACGGATAAAATCCTTGTCCCTGCATCCTTCTTTTTTTGGGTTCAGCTCCTCTGACGTGTCGGCCTTCCTCTGTGTGTGTGTGTGTGTGTGTGTGTGAGGGAATTCCTGTCTGTCGGTCTATTTGTGTCTCACCTGCTGAGCAATCCTCTGCCGGGGCGGGGTGCAGGACGTCCGAGTGGAAACTGTCTTCTGT
Organism: Mola mola; assembly: GCA_001698575.1. Taxonomy (NCBI): domain Eukaryota; kingdom Metazoa; phylum Chordata; class Actinopteri; order Tetraodontiformes; family Molidae; genus Mola; species Mola mola. Next base: position 4,175,805 of record KV751350.1, on the reverse strand, counting down.
GGATGATAATTGTCACATCCCCTCTGATCCTCTGAGCGTGTGCGAGCGCCCGACAGCAGACACGGCGGCCTTACTGGAACCGGTTCTCCTTCTGAAGGTCAAACACAGATTTGAGTCTGGCGAGAGAATCGGAGGAAATTTTGCTCCCCTTCTTCCTTCTCCTCAGCGATGTGTCATTCAGCTGAACGTAGAGATCCGAGAAGGCTGGCGTGAAGAGTTTAAATGTTTCCTCGAAGGTTTTTCCATCTCTTGCATTCGTCAAACTGACTTGTGACCCGCGGAGCTTTCTGTCTGGCTGCGGGTAAACTGCTGGTACACGTGACTTCTGATGTTGTCTTGTTTATTCGGGGCGGGACAGGTTGACAGGTGTTGGTTGGCGTCTGGTGGGTTGGGGGAGTGTTACCATGGCTACAGCTCCTGGCCCGATGGGATGAAGTTCTCAGTTTGTTCACACATCTCTAAAGGCTCTGCTAAAGACTGATGACTGTTCATTTAGAGCTCAATGAATTACTATATTTTAGATTGCTCAAACTGATTATGTGCAATTGTAATGATGGAAATTCAATAAAAAATGAGGTATTTTTACAAATTAAGCTCAGCGTCTTTTCTGTCAGACCTTTTCTGTTTTCTCCAAGTTCTCAGACTAATTCTGAGAAGTCGGAATTCTGACAAAAGAGGCAGAATTTGGGAGTAAAAAGAATTTTGAGAAATATGTCAGAGTTTTAAAAAAAAAAAAAGTCTAAATTCTGACACTTAAGTTAGAACTTTAAGGAAAACTTCAGAAATCTGAAATTAAAGAAAGTTTTGAGAAAAGAAATTGAGAGAAAAGTCTGAATTCTGAGATTTAAAGTCAGATTATGAGAACAATAAATCAGAATTTTTAGATGAAATTTCAGCATTTTAAGAAAAAAAGTTCGAAACAAAGTTAAAATTTTGAAAGAAAAAGTCTAAATTCTGAGAATAATTTTACAATTTTGAGGAAAAAGTCACCTAAACCTTTCCAAACCCAAAATATTTGTTGCCATGAATAAACATAAAAACACCATAGACTCATGAAAAAATACCAAAACACACATTTGTTAACATACTCATATCTTTGCATCATGCAGACACACATTTATTTTACAAACAATTCCACATGTAACGTATTTATATACTGTATGTATATGTACAAAACCACATTCATCTATTTTATGCACATGAATAGCCCACAATGTTCTACAGCAAAACAACAATGAAATAACAAGCAAGATAGTTACATTTTACAATCATTAATCCAACTGTGGTTCGGCTATTACATTTTCCATAATTCTGCAGTTTTGAAAATCCATCTTTGGCTCATTTTAGCTGCAAAAAAGACATGATAAAAGCCTAAATCAGTTTCAATTTAACAAAAGGGTTGTTTTTCTATGTCATCCTCGTTACCTAGCAACATGTTGAAACATTTTAACCACATGTTGCCAGAGCTTTGAGCCTACACATGTACATGGAACTACTCGTCGGGGCCCTCGGGGCCTCTGTTGGTGTTTCACAGATGTCACGTAGCGCAGCAGAGCTGAGTGTCAGGACGGACCCGTTGACCTTCCGCATTCACACAGTTTGAGGATGTTGCGTGCAAAACAACAACAAAACAGAAAAATAGAACCGCAGCATCGTCTGCGCACGTTGGCAACCTGACAGAGGATGCTGAGAGCTGATTGGTCGAGTGTGCTAGGAGCCCCATGACAAAGACATCTACCTGCAGGTTCATGTTTCTCACACGCCACCTGCTCGGAGACACCGCTGACGCACATCCCTGCGACTCCGCCGCCGCTTCCTGCTCTTTTATGTGGAGGGGTGGATATTTTTATCTGCGCCGCACAGAGTCTTTCTTCCTGTCACAATCACCTCTCAGACCTCAGCAAAGCAACGTTCATCCCTCTGTTTGGAAACCCCCCCATCCTGCATTCTTAGAAAGTGGAAGAATCCTGCACCGTCACACGTCTGCGTTTCTGTCGGTCAGCCGTCGGACTCACACCTGCCGGACTCGGTGCGAATCGGGCCTCCTCTCCAGGCCGGGTCGGGGTCCCACGGATGCTCAGCCGTCACTGGATGCTGCCCGGTTGATTCTCAACCACAACTGGTTCTCTCTTATCCTCCAACAATGTGTTTTCTCTCCTTCATCCTGTTTACAGACACAGAAATCATCAATAAATGATTAACAAAATGTATTTTTCAAAGGTTACTTAATACCTCTCAGTATTTAACTCTTAATTAATGGCCATTACCTTGTGAAGTCATGTTAATAGTGTGGTTATAGGCTATTAAATAATGTGTGAATTAGTACCTTAGTTAATATGAGGACTGTTAGTAAGTGATTAGGTGACACACTATTTAACTGTTAAACTATTAAATAGTTATCACTGGATTAACCAATGTTAATAATGGTGTAAACATTTATGAGCCTCGTATAAAAACATTCCAACTTTTTAGAATGTACCCTGTACATTATTTACATCTTGAAATGTGTTTCCGTCGTCAGTCGACCTCTGAAGCTTTGTGCAATTGTTCTCGCTCTTTTGAAGAGTCTGCTCTTCGTGTTCACTGTAAGGATTTGTTTTCATTCCCATGTCAAATCGTTAAAATTAACTTCAGCTTTTGATGTTTACAGATCAGGTCTTCACAAACAAACAGCCACCACACCTGTTGATTCAATAAACATTTACTGAGGGATGTGCCGCTTTCCTGCTGCTGTGACTTCCTCTTTGAGCTTTTTCTCTCCCCGAGGTACAAATAAAGCTCTTGACTCTGTCCCAACAAACACTTACTGTAATGTTGTTGGGTTTTTTTCCCATTTGGACACGTTTTTTCCCCTCCCTGGGCTCCACGGCCGCCATGCCGCTGCCCTGGTTTGAACTTCAGGCCGCCTAGACTGACAGCTGATGATCTCATGAAAACTGGAGAATGATTTATAATCAAACACCGCATTTTGTGTGAAGGATGCTCAAGCAGGGAGCCTCTACATTCATTAAATTTTTGACATTAATGCCTCTCTGAGTAACCAAAAGCAGCCATTACATCCCATCATGCCTAGCAACACGGTGTCTTTAACGCTCACATGAGAGGGGGAGCTCAGTATATGTTTAACCTCCGCAGGCCTGCAGCCTCCAGCTCTAAGAATCATTCAGCAACGCCTCACATGAGCCGCTCTCACTTGTTTGCCTCATTAAGCCTATATATTGTAAACACGTGGGGAATAAATCACATTTTTCTCCACTAACCAGGCTCTAGATGTTATTGAGGTGTCTGGTAAAATGCAGTAGAAAGATTGATTCAATACCTGTAAAGATTCTGTGTCAAACTAATGTTTCTGCTTCCTGTTGCCGACAGGGCCAATCGGCTGCCGGAGGGGTTTCTTCTCAGCTGATATCTGATGTTTACTAAGAAAAAACTGATTCGTACATATTATTTTTTTTTTTTTACTTGACTTTTTCAAGTTTGTTTTTTTTTTTTCATCTTAGAGTCTACAACTTTGGAAAAGAGGGCTCAAAGTGAAGAAATGCTGGAGTTCTCCTTTGCGAGACCCTGGCTCTAGGTGGGGAGGCTTTCCGCCTTGCCCGATTAAAATGTGCTTTATATGTGAAATGTTTTCATTTAATGCATTTAATGCATTTCCACTGATTTAATGATATTTCTCATATGGAGACAATAACCTCAATATGCACCTGTGTAATATTCTAAAAGGTCAGAAAGAAAGAGTTTGTGGTGCACAGAAGAGAAATCTGTGCGTACAAGTACGTACCTGTTTCTGACTGCAGAGATAATGTATAAAACAAACGTTTGTTCAGATTGATTTTCCCTTGTCCACTTCCTGTCATTGACAGACCATCAATTGTCGAAGGGACACCGTTTTCTGAATTTGTGCAGATTTATTCCATATCTCACCTACCTGCAGTCGTCAGCAGAACAATTCGTTTTCATATTTTTGTGTATTTTCATTCCATGTTTGCGAATGACAAATGAATTTGTGTGGATTTACTCTAAAGTCATATCTGACTATTTAGAAGATTCCCGCAGCATGGAATAAATAATTTGAAAGAAATTTGTTTGTCTTTTGTAAACTTCAGGAAACCTGTCACCTGTCGGCACTTGACTGGCTATCTGGGGTCGAACATCAGTAACAGGAAGTAGACAACGGTAGGAGAAACTGTACAAACATTCATTTTATACAGTCTCTTATATTGTAGGTCTCTACTGCAGGTTAATAACATTTTGAGCGCAGTAAGTGGAGAAAGAAAGCGCTTTATTTCTCATATTTTAACTTGTCCAACAGCATTGCATAGTGCAGCCTTGTGGAGCTACACAGTCTTAGTGACCAAAACAATTATGAATTTTGTAAAATTTTACAGCCTAAGACATGAAATGGAGCTTATTTTGAAAAATGGCGGAGTTCTCCTTTAAGGACAGTGTAACATAAACAGTAGAAGGCAGAAAAACAGTCACGTCTGGGGGGGTCATTGTAGCTGCTGGTGATTTGTAAGAAAGCACATAAAACATTTTTGCACAAACTTTTGTAACATCAAACAAACAGTTTATAAGAATCTGTTGCTATGGACACGACATCTTTTACTGATCAATGGAGAGATAATCTACTGAAATTCAAAATATGAGGAGCAAACACTGTGACATGCAACATGAATGTTAGGAGTTTAATCGACAGTAATTGGTGCTGTCCGTCAAATGGTACCTTGTCCTGACTAGGATGGATGGATGGATGGATGGGGCCCCGTCAGCGGGGACAAAAATACTGTTGCACAACTTTCACTTTCTGTCTCGTTTGAATTGAAATTAGAATATCGACAGAAGATACGTGTACGTCTCTCACAGGAACATATTTTCATCATTTCTCATTATTCTCTTTATATAAAGACAGGAAACTTAAAAACAAGAGCCAACCTTCTGGTGAAGATCTCTGATCCCTCCTGTCCTCATTAACGTCCCCAGGCAGACAATAGTTCGGTCTGGGCAACAATAGAAGGCTCTGTGTGGAGCTGAGCTGGGGGGGAACCTGGGGGAGGGTGTGAGGGTGGGGCTGCTGGTGCACCTGCATTTGTGCAGCTTCTTGGGGAAAAAAGGAAAAAAACAGGATCTGAAACTCAGACAACATCCTGTAACCTCCCCCCACCTCAGAAGTGTTTTTCTGCTGCTCTCTGCAGAAAGGCATGAATCAGGGCGCAACGGAGGGCGAGGAAGCCCATCATCTACATACAGTCAGCTCAGATTTTCCCTTCATTCATCTTTTTTATTCTAATGCCTCATCAGATCCTGTTGTGGTGACAACTTTAGTCTTAAAACACATGGCTTTGACTCGGATTTTATGTCAAGGACTCGTATTCCTTTTGGGAAGTTTTGATAGAGAGGGATTTTCCCGAAATAATGATGATGAAAATCCCAGAATGTGCTCCTACTGGAATCAGGAGCTTTAATGCATCCTGTGCCGTTAGCGGCTCCCTGATCTGTTCTTCTGCAGGAGGAGCGAGATGAAAAAGCAAACACAGAATTATTATTACATAAATATAATCACTAATTCAAATATAAAACATATTCAAAAGTTTAAATTTAACAATTATCAGTCCATGTGAAAAAATGATCTTAAATAGGGATCTGTCTCCATTTCTTCGCTATGAACAAACGTGAAGTCAAATTAGTGCGACGTACCAACTTTTTTTATGTTTCAAATAACTATCTTTGTAAATTCTATTTAATTATCTATTATCTAATAATCAATATATAATATCTATTATTCCAGACCTTTTTAACCATTTATTTCTATTTTAAATCATTTTAACCAGATATTTTATTCATTGTTGTCTTCTGGTTATTTTTATGGTTTTGGTTGTTTTAAAGCAGCTCATATTGATGAGCTGAGCTCGTTTTGGCACTTTGGCTTCTGCTGCATGTGCACAGATCTGATCCTCCATTTAGGCTAACGTAGGTTAAGAAACTTGTTCCAGTGAACGGGTGTCTCCTTCTCCGCTGGTTGTCTTTCAGCTGCCACTACAGCGTGCAAAAGTATTTTCAAGCCTTTTTGTCTTTTCTCGGCTACCGTAGTAACATGGCGATGCAAAATGGCGCTCTCCGTGGAAGGGAGACCCGCCCCCATGAACTGATTATTCTGAGGTTACATATACAGTCCCATTTTTGACTAACTTTAACATAGTTATGAATATCATTTTACATGTTTGTGTATAGATTATCTTAAACTCTGCGCACTGGACCTTTAATTTCATTCAGCGGTCTGACTTCATATAGTTTTTAAAGGCTTGTTACAAACCTGTAACTGCTGACAGTTTCTGGTGTAACAGAAAGTTGTGTTTAAAATATTCAGGATCTCAGGTGTTTGTGGCCAAAAAACGCTGGAAAAATACAAATAAAAACAGTTGTGAAATGCCTGCTCATCCACAAGGAGAGACAGCTTGCAAAATTACATCTGACCACGCACACACAAACACACACTCGGAGCGAACGGCGCGCCTGTTGACCATGCAGGAAGTGACTCCCGGAGAGGAAGCCGGCATGTCCCGTTTGTGTGCGCTGCCAAGGGGAAGAAGAAGTGTTAAAGTTATATGTCAAGTGGGAGCGGAGCATTTAGGGGCATCCTGTGCACAACAAAAGCTT
>KV751350.1:4147566-4167277 GCA_001698575.1 Mola mola | reverse complement strand
ATTTTATTCCCTCCTCCTCTCCATCATCAGTCACTACAAGCCATCAGCATGGAGCTGGATGCTGCAGATGGCTGGAATCACAATGGGGGCAACTTGAACTTTTCACATGCACACGTCCAACTCAGAACCTCCAAGCTCGGCAAAAATCTGAACCGATGCAGCTGCGATTAAGAGCCACCTTGTTGCACCAGCACCGTCTTGGAAAATGAACCCAAACTCAAGCAAACGCCTGAGTGCCCCAGGGCCCTTTCTGATGAAGAATAATGCTAAAACTACTATAAATACACAATCACATGTCATTTTTTTCTCTCACATGGAGAAACATTTACATGAGTTATCATAATAGCACATTAATGGATAAGTTGGTCAACAGAAAGGTAATCACCAGTCATTTTAAAATTAAAAGCTCAAAATTTTACGTGTGCATAGCATCTCAAATGTTAAATGTTACTTTTGTAAAAACATTTGTATCACTGGTTGGGAAAAGACTTTGACAGTAAGTATGGAAAAGCATGATAGGCAATATTTTTCTCCATTCCATGAGTCGTTGATGACTGAAATTGTTACTTGTAATCACAAAAATACTCTTATTTATTAATGCAGAAAAATAATTATTTTAGTTATACAAACATATTTTTTCTAAAATTCAGTTTCATTAATTTGCTTGAGCTATTTTTTTTTGAAACATTTCATATAAAGTATTGCATCTGTAGCATTTCAAATATGAAATTTTCTTTCTGAATTTATCTCAATTCATAATTGTTTCAATTTTTCTCATTGGTTTTTCCCTCTTTTTTCAGTTTATAAACCTTCCTTGAACAAGTGACAGCTCATACACACCGTCACCACCACATCAAACCTGAAATTAATTATTGGATTTAATGTTTATTTAAAAAAAAAAAAATCAAAATAGAAAAGCAGGAAATCATCAAATAAAACCATGAAATGTATTCAGGATTAAATGACGTAAACACCTGTCAACAGTTTCTCGTTACTATTCTGTTCAACTGGTCATAAGCAGAACATTTTGGATATTTTGTATAAAATTTGTGATTTAAGTAGTAACTTGGAGAACAAAGGACAGCAGTTTCCCTCTTAAATGGAGGTGGAGGACAAGAAAAAGTAAAATACTTCTCTTCCCACCATTTTCCGCTGAAATCTCCGCAGAAGAAACCGAACGCACCCTTTTAAATCAGGCGGCCTGAAGTAGAAGAAGAGGAAACAGAAGAAAACGTAGAAGAAGAATCAAAATTAGGCGGGCTTTTTAAACTACATGCCACGCCCCCTCGACAGGCCCGTTAACGGAAAGCTTTTGATTGATATTTCAACACGTTATCGTTGAACTTTATCGTTATTGTTTAGACTGTTTTTGTGGGCGAATGAAGTCGTAGTTGGAGCCTTCTGCTGTTGCGGCCGGTGACCTTCAGGAATTCTGTCCGGTTGTCGGGCGCTGCACCTGCCGTCCGGCCGAGTGGAAGTTTCCTGTGGGCGGATGATCACAAGGTAAAGACTCACTGTGCTTCCTGCTAGCTGTTCATTTGCTGTTGTCACTGTTCCCAGTGCTTTTCATTAAATGTTTGGAGTATTTTATGGTAATGGTGAATTGTGTTGCTCCTCTGGCTACTAATTTCTTTCTGGGTGCTGTGTGGAACATTAATTTTCAGTTATGTTGAATGCTTGTGTTTAGCTATTTTGTGAGTGGAAATTGTTTTGTTACATGTCTTTCTGATGGTATTAGTCTACCAGCTATAATTGTTTATTGACTGTCAACATGACTATTGCCTTGCAAAGTTGTTCACAAATTATTTCTCGTAAATTTAGCTTTTTTAAATTTGTGAAATCAGATAACTGGTTACATACTTTGGTTTACTTTATCTCACTATCTGTGTGCTTATATCTAATACACAACACTACTACATAAAGAGATCATTTGTTTAATAATGCAGGTAAATTGCAAAACAATCTCACATTGACTAAGCGCAATATCCAAATTGCAAGAAGATGTAAAGGTAAAATATGTATGAAAACAGCATACGAATACAGCACTGTTTTGCTGCAGAGATGTTTAAAATTCTCCAAAGGTAAGAAAACATTTTTGGGGGTAAACTGGACCAACAGTCATGTCACCACGATTTTAATAGTCAGTGAAAATAAGCTGTGATGCAAAACAATATCAACCATCATCATCAATCACGTCACAATAGCTGTATGTCAGAATAATTTAAATTTTTACCGATATTGTGCAGACTTACGTAACAAATATCAAAGCTGGCATGGTTTAAAAAGGACTTGCACATAAATGTGCTGCTCTGATTGCTGTTTCAAAGGTTGGTATTTGTTGCCATCAGTTCCCAGTTGTGCTTTAATAAATAATGTTGATGATAGAAATCATGATGTATTATTTTTACAATATTTAGTAGTTTAGTAATCAAATTGCTGCAAAGCAGCTGCAAACATGCTGCATGCAAATGCATTTCTTACATACCGAAAACAGCCGTGCATTGCCCAGTGTGTTTTGTTTCAGTGAATCACTGAGAAATCGAATGCAGGAAGGCCAGTTTGACACAGATAGACAATTTAAAATCTACTCAGAAACCAAGACAATGCTCAGTGGTTTATGATATTGTCAGAAGCCTTGCCAGATGACTGAGCCAGTTTATTTTATTCTATTCTATTTTTTTCTTTGTTTTAGGTTTAAAACCTTGCATGTCATCCCAGCTTTTCCACAGCATTAATTCTTTATCCCATCCTCCTCTTCAGCATCAACATGCAGGCTGTGATTTAAAATCTCTCAGGGAAAGGTTTATTGCTGTGTACGGAAGTGGAAGTGTGCCTGTTTTACTCAGTGGTAGAGTATTCTGTCGGTACAAACCCTGCCGACAGTTACCATCATTACCATAACTCCTTGTGTTGCTTTGAGTGGCCACACACTTGTGGCTGTCTACTAGTCCAACTCCAACATGGTCGCAGCAAAGTGGAGGGTTGCTCGTTTATGGCTCTCTCAGTGAAGAGAAGAGAAAATAACAGTGATGTGCATATGATTGTTTAGGTTTCTGGTGTACTGGCTTTAGCTGGTTCGATTTCATGACATGATTAAATTGGCATCTGTCAGGCTGTTAGGTATAGGTGGGGAGAGTCCATTTTGCATATCACCCTTATTCTTAAACATCGGCATCTGCTCAAGTGAAGTACCCTTTTCCTCCATTCCCCAGGCATTTTCTCACTGTCCAAAATCATGTTGAACTGCTTCATCAAAAACTCCACTGCCTTCTCTCCTAGACACTTCCATACCTCTACCGGTATGTCATCAGGACCAACTGCCTTTCCAACTTTCTGTTCTTCATCCTCTTCAAAGCTTCTCTCACTTTATTAATCTCTCAACTTCCTGTTCCGGTCTCCACCTCCTCCACCCTTCTTCCCTCTCATTTTCTTCATTCATCAGCTCCTCAAAGTTCTCCTTCCATCTTCTCGGCACGCTCTCCTCACTTGTAAGTACATTTCTATCCCTGTTTTTAATCACCTGAACCTGCTGCACATCCTTCCCAGCTTCCTCCCCAACCCTTTGCCTTGCCAGTGTCCAACCTCTCATACAGCTCATCTTCTGCTTTGTGTTTAGCCATTGCCACCTCCCTCTTCACCTTACGTTGCATCGCCTCGTATTCCTGTTTACTCCCTTCCGTTCTCTCACTATCCTTTTTTTTCCTTGTCAACCTCTTCCTCTGAATACTCTCCTGTGTTTCCTTGATCCACAACCAAGTCTCCTGATCATCTGTCCTCTGTTCAGACGACACCAAACACCTCCTTATCTGTCTCCCTGATCACTGTTGCTGTGGTCACCCAGTCATCTTGCAGTTTTTCACGATCACTCAGAGCCTGTCTCAACCTCTCCCTGAAGTCCTCACAGCAGTCTACCTTTTTCAGCTTCCACCACTTGAACATCTGCTCCACCTTCGCTCTCTTCCTGTTCCTCACCACCAGAGTCATCCTACACACGACTATCCGATGCTGTCTGGCTACACTCTGTCCGGTCACCACTTTGCAGCCTCCCGTCGCTTTCAGATTGCATCGTCTCCACAGAATGTGATCCACCTGTGTGCTCCTGCCTCCTCTCTTATATGTCACCCTGTGTTCTTCCCTCATTTTGAAGTAGGTATTTGCCACAGCCATTTCCTTTCTTTTTGCAAAATCCACCATCTGTCCTTCCAGGTTCCTTTCCCTGACACCAAACCTGCCCATTGCCTCCTCATCACCTCCGTTCCCTTCACCAACAATGCCATTAAAGTCTGCTCTAATCAACACTCTCTCCTCCCTTAGAATACTGTCTACCACTTCATCTAACTCGCTCCAGAATTTCTCTTTCTCTTCTATCTCACAGCCAGCTTTTGGGGCATAACCACTGACAACATTCATCATCACGCAATCAATTTCCAGGTCACACTCCTGACCCTGTATGACACTCTTTTCATCTCTACAACATTCTTTGCATACTCCTCCTCCAAGATCACGGCTACTCCATTTCTTTTTTTGTTTCGTTTCGTTTTCTGCCGCTTATCTGGGTGCGGGTTGCGGGGGCAACAGCCTGGGCAGGGAGATCCAGACGCTCCTCTCCCCGGCCACTTCCACCAACTCCTCCGGGGGGACACCGAGATGTTCCCAAGCCGGCCGAGAGATATAATCTCTCCGGCGTGTCCTTGGTCTGCCCTGGGGTCTCCTCCCGGATGGGCATGCCCGAAACACCTCCCCAGGGAGACGTTCTGGCTCCTCTCAACGCCTACTCTGAGCCTCTCCCGGATGTCCGAGCTCCTCACCCTATCTCTAAGGCTGAGCCCAGCCACCCTGCGAAGGAAGCTCATTTCTGCCGCTTGTATTCGCGATCTCATTCTTTCAGTCACTACCCAGAGCTCATGACCATAGATGAGAGTTAGGATGTAGATTGACCTGTAAATTGAAAGTTACTCCATTTCTCTTTCTAGATAATGCTGGATAAAAACTGAGCCCCAGTCCAGAAAATCTGTGTTCTAAACACCTCAACATAATTACTACGTTAAGGTTTGTGTAACCCCCATGTCAATAATTCAAGTGTGAAAATGTGACACCAGCACAACCTTATGTGGGAATGATGAAGTCTTTACATAAAATGATAATATAGACTCTCGTATTCTCTAGCCAGTATTAAATGCATTCCATACAGGTTTCCTCTCTGCACTGTTTTCGAATACCCGGATATGTTAATGCTTCTCTAAAACCATGCAGCTGATAAAGTGTCTGCATCAATGTTGACCTTCACACAGATGATTTACAAGTGCGACTAACCTGATACTGACGTGCAGAGAACAATCATCTGCTCTCGCTGCCCCCGATGTTTGACAGTTCAGGGCCGCTGCTGCAGGATCTAAGGATTAACTTTGCTGAAAAACTCTCCATCACAATGCTGCTGCCGAGGCTTGTTTTGAACCAGAATCTACCCAGTAACAACATGGCACATATGTTTTGTAGGTCACACCAAAGCCCAATGCTTGGGTCACTGCACGAAGTGGGTTGCCAGCTTCCATAAAACTACTCTGGTTTTAAATTGTAAGCAGAAGTTGAGTGACAGACTTAAAGAGTGGTCACGTGCAGGGGTTTCCTACAGTGTATAGGCTGCTTCTAAATATAGAAGCATGACATTTTTAGACACTCGACCAAAACGGGACTACCAGCCAGTGTTTATGTTTGTCCTGCATAATTTAATCTATATTATTAAACAAGAATGATGTAAAAAAGTCATGCAGATACTTAAAAAACTCCAAGATTACAAGTTCCGTAAGTCTGAAACTGGATTTTTAATTAATGATTACATGTAAAATATTATAGATACAATACATATGTTTTGACTGCTAATAATTTCTTTCATAAATGTATGAAATGCACATACTTCTAAAAACTGTTGAAAGCAAATTTAATTGATATTTTAATGTGAAAGCTAGAGATTACCTATGGAGCGTAAACCTGTACCAAGGCAGGGCACCCTTATTCATAATACTGAAAGATTGTTTTAAATAAATCCTGGACCTCTGGACTGCATCTTCTTTGGGATCTCTCCTAAAATTTAATGACTTGTTCCTTGGGCCAAGGCTTATCCCTTAAAACATTTTCAGAACAATCCAAGCATGACTTTTCTTCAGTCAGTCAATTGGTCACCTTGGTGGATTTAACTGATCAAAATATACAATATATAATGTAACTGAGATATGACAATTTGTTCTTAATACATTTGCAAAAAAATATGGTTTTGAAAATGTTTGATGTATTATATTCATACACGTTTACAAGTTTTCAGTCTTCTTCACTTCCTTTGTTGGTTGGTTGTTTGTAACCAAGATTGCACCTTTAGCTGCAAGCTTTAGCAACATTGGACACCTTTTTTTTATTTGCCTGAGCATTATTTTGAAAGCAGCTGCATGAGCAAGTGTCTTAACAGGTCTGTATGCCAGACAGACAAGAGAAAAAAGCGAAAAGGTTGACAAAACACCTAATATGTGATCAAGTCAAACATTATTTTCTCTCCAATATGTGAACTGTGAAACTGAGAAAATTCTAAAATTCATCATTATTAATGATTTCATCGGGACGATTTTTATGTTTGGTATTATACTTGTCTGTGTTGTTAAATTAGCGTCTTGCTATATCTGGTGTAGCCATGTTTATTTCTTGTAAATGATCAACGCACCGCTCACTTTCTTTTTAATTCTCTCTTTTTTTTAAACCCCTAAAGCTAATTTATAAACATATTTCCCACTATATGTCCTCTTGAGCAGTGTATTAGAGCAGGACTATTTTGAAGTAAGGAGAGTGGAGATGTTGGCAAATTATGGTTCCATTGTATCGAATATCTGCTGCCCTTCTTTCTTTCCACTTGCTCTTCCTGTGTGCAACTCGAGACCTCACAACACAATTGGCTGCGGCTTGGGGTGAAACATCAAAGGGAATTTCCTGAATGGATAAAACAAGACCAGATATTGTGTATTTATCCCCCACCCCAATGCTAATTTGAGTCGGCACGTTTTTTCCATCTGAAAAGCCAGAGCTGATCATGTTGCTTGATTGCAGTTTACCCTTGACACAGAGAAAATAGACACTTGGTTGTTAAATTTAGATTTAGAGAATATCTACTTGAAGACCATCCCATCAGTGCATCTGTTGCTCTTTGTATCCCTGCAAACAGCAGCGAGGATAGATGAGTTGATCTTTATTGTCTGATTTATGCTGCCAGTAATACCGGGACGTTATAATCACAATACCATTTTCTGTGAGAAATTGAACACTTCCAAAAAACTCTAAACATAAGCGGAGGTCTTCGGCAAATGAAAGCAGAAGTGTCAATATGCGGCAAATGAAGTGAAACTTACTGTATTCCTGGGAAAATACTGTGTGAAAAACTTGTACAGGAACCCTGCAAGACTAAAAAAAAAAATTTTACTTTTCCTCTTATCCCCTCCGCTTTAAGTATCTGTTGTCATTAGCAGTGCAAAAGTCACTGAGCATACATACCTCAGAACATAACAAAATGAAAAAAGAAAAATATCTTATGATTATTATCTCATACTAAAAAGGACAAAATACTGTGTTTTTTTTAACTTTTCTATATAAAATTAAAGAATCCTTTTTCACTTGGGAGGGGACGTTATCAACTTTACAAACTGCAAAACAGTGCTCAGCTGCTTTTATTTGTGAATGAGGAATTTTTTTCTGTCTAAAACAAGCAAAGACTTTGCCAGTAATTTTAACTTGGAAAAAATCCGTTTTTAGAAGGAATATCTAACCTTCCTAAAGTCCTTAGTCCCCACATAGATTTTTTTAAAGAAAATATAAGAGACATTACACTATTTTTTCCTTAATGTTCAAGAAATAGTACAAGGAACTTTTTCATTTCTAATTTGATAAAAATTAGAAATTAAAAAAAAATCTAATTGAATCGTAATTTTGAGCACCAAATGGGGATTCAATCAGAGTTTAGTGAATGGTTGTCTCCCTATCACCTAGTTTGTAATGCTGCAAATAGTATGCTTGCAGTTACAGGCACCACTTAAAAAGAAATACATTTAATCATTAAAATTGAAATTTTTTTTTTTTACCATTGGTTTTAACCTTATTTATTTATTTTTTTTATCTTTTTAGCTGCTGAACACATCATCCAAACATAAAAAATACATGAAACAATATATTGCTGTTCTGAGAGTTTATATTGAATTGTATCAGCACCAAATTCTTGCCTATACTGACTTGAGTGTCACAACAGAGTCAAAAACTGAGGAAATAAGTTTATCTAATTATTGCAGGGAAATGCTTGATGGCTTATTTTTATCTTAAATTCAAAAAGTCATTCTGTTCCGTCAATATTGATGCATTGAATTATGCCCTCAAACCTTCTATTCTGGTTTCCCTGACACAGCAGTGACTTTGGATCCTTTGTTTACGGTTTGGATATAGCATGCAGTTTAAACTCGTGGTCATTATCACTTCTGTGTGATTGACATGACATTTACCACCCGCTGACAAAGCTGACCTTGCCCAAATAAAAACCGAAGAGTGAGAAGTGGAAAAAAAAAATCTGTTCCCGCTGATTCACCTTTAGCGTAAAAGTTCTTCCAGGCGTGGAAAACTGTGTGACAAAAGGCGCAGATTTCTCGTTATTTTCATCTGAGACTTTAAATGGCCATCAGTCCTTTAACAGGTGAAGTGGCCGACACAAAATGGCGTAACCCAACCCGGACTATCTGCGGCACGCGTTGTTTACTCATTGCTCAAGACAGGTCAGTTTAAAGGAAACTATATTTGCAACGACCCCACGGGAGGAAGGTGAAACACAATATTTACCAATCACAAAACAGGGACAGCTGCCCGTCCTCAAACTGTACACAAACACACAGACACAAAGCTCAGGAAGGTCGGCCTTGAATTGTGGAAATTAACGGGGCTGGCAAGGTGGTTCCACAAAGAGATGTGTCTGGTTTCTGGGAAGCTGAAGAGACTTGACACTTCTGGTTAATTTGGCCAAACCGAGATTGAGTAAGAGAAAAGTTTCAACATAGTTAACTGTAACATCTTAGAAGAGAAACCAGTCATGTGCCCTGCAGAGTGGACTGCGGTCTGTGTTTTGACTTCGATTATTCATTCTGTAATTTTCTTTTTACATCATGCACTATGCAAATGTTCTGTTTCCCAGACAGATGTGTGGCAAAATATGTAAGCTATATTTATAATTTACAATATAATGATATACTGTACAGTACTTGTATGGTACATATAAAGTAAGTAACAATATGTATTTCATTTATGTCAAGTATATTTCATTATACAGCAAAAATGGCTGCTTTCATATAAGGTACACATATATTTTCCATCTGGAATCTAGAGCATAAATGTTAATATATGCATTGGACGTATTTTATAAACACACAAACACCACTTTCTCTTAAATATTTCAAATATTTCTGTTGCAAATTTGCACATATACAGTAACACATGAAAATATATGTTTCGATTCATCGATTAAAAGAAAATTTAACTGTTTTGGTAATTAGATGATGTTTCAAGCAAAAAAAGTCAGTGTTAAATGTCAAAATTTGCTTTTCTTTGACATTTATAAGATTTGAATTTTAGATAGTTGGTTGGACGAAACTTTTGTGAGTTTTTTTTTTTTTTTTTTTTTATACTTTTTTGGATTTAGAGACTAACTGAAACAATTCTGACCATGTAAAGGGATAAATCCATAATGGGATATAAAAGGAAGAAGGATTAAAGAAACAGCTGGTGTTAGATCAGTCCTCTGAACTGGTAAACGTATCATAATTTCTAATACGATTGCAAGTGTTTCATTGCTTTTTGCTATTTCCTACTAAAGATTCTGCATGTTCATAGATGTGAAACCTGGGGGGGTCTGTAAGGGTGTAAAATGGGGATGTTTTGTTTTGTTATTGGCATGAAACAAAGCTACGAGAGTGACCTGACTTCACACCAGTTTGGTGAACATTGAGCCTTGAGTATCAAGTCTTGAATGTTGCGGATGGAGAACCTGCAACTTATCCATCAAATAGACTCTGCAGATAAACTTCATTGTGTTCCAAGTGTCATATGGAGGCCTCGCAGCTGTGGAGACCTTGTGATGAAGGCTGACCTTTTAAAACACACAGACACACACGCAGCTCTGCGGGGCCGCGCTCTGATAAACTGTGCGAGCGCTGACGTAGGCCAGCGTCCGGCCTCCTGTAAACAGCTTGGCTACTGACTCACACTGGCTCCCACAGCAGCTGGTTCCACCTATTGTTCCCTGCTCCCAGAGAGCGCCACAGTAACACCTCTCAAGGGTGTCCCCGGGGCGACCCAGTGCACCTCTTTCACACAGTTCACCTCAAGCCATTGCAAGAATGGTCACCGAGCACCTAATGGCAGACGGTCAGAGAGAGCCGAAAGACATATACAAGTAAAAATATACTTAAAATGCTAACGAGGGCCTGTGACATAGGAGACATTTTCAAACCAAAGAATAATAAAGAAATATTTTACCGTCTGTCATTTTTGTTTGTTGTGTTGCACTGGCTGGGAATCGGCACTTGATGGCCTTTAGCAAACCATTTCCACTGAAATGATGCCTGCATCATTTTTTACCTTGATGTTGAAATAAGTAAAAACTGTTTTTGTTTTTCATGCAGCCAGTCACAGCAAATACTGTAATACACAAACAAATGCAAATGTAGTCTACTGTTTGACATTTTGCAGTTATGCTCTCATTTGATCAAAATATTGGTCAGACAATTCTAATTTATAAATTAAAGAAGGTCAAATGTGCAGCTTAGCCTGCCAGGATTATTGCATTATTTCTGGCAGGAAGTAATCTGTGAAACAGGGATGTTTCCAAAACACCCCTGTTGTTTTCACTAAAAAGGAAGTGGCCCACTAAGATGCTCCCCACTGTTGCTGAATCTTAAGGTTTCACTTTTAATGGCCTCTCAGCGCCCAGCTGCCACACTGAGATTAAATTTCCATCAGTCGTTTTGAGGGACAGCGAGTTGCAGCAGGAGGCAGGTTATGCCAAATTCAGTCTACACAACTTTGAAAGCCTTAAAATCGCACATGGAATCATTCCCCTTTCATTCATCATTTCCCAACACTTTGCATGCTTTCATGAACAAACAAAGTTCAGACGATTCAGGTGGTTTGGTTTGGTTTTTCAGCAAGGTTGAGTGGAAAAATTGCCAACATTGCTTTGTAATGCTTTGTAGTCAAATGAACCCCCCCATTGAGGGCACATACGTAAATCTGTTACGTTGTGGGGACTTCCTTTTGTAGACAAAACACGAGCCACCATAACACAAAGTATTATTATTATTTTTTTTTTTTTATAGTTACCACTTCATGTCAGAATATTCCTGCAGCAGTGTCTAGAGGCAACCATTCCTATCTGTGAGCGCAGGAATGTCAGACAACTGTAAAGAGCCACCAGTGTGACTGCAGGTTGCGAGTTAATTCAGAATCAGACAAATAACCTATTAGCCCAAACTTTGTGGGGGTTTTTTTGTGGGGTTTTTTTTTAACTGACCAATACTATTACAGGAAATTTGCAGGAAGATCTGAATTGGGCCTTTACTTCTATATTTTTCCTGAAGTTAGGAAGTTCCAGTATATATTTAGATCACAGCTGTTCACCATGGAAATAGTGAAGGCCATGAACGGCTCATTTAAGACTAGAGTGACCAACAAACAAGCCAAGCAGCGGAAGGGTGGCAATTTAATAATTTTGAGTTAATTTTATATATTTTTTAAGAAACATCTAATACCTCAGTTTTTTTGAAAAGCTGCTCTTGTAAAGCTGTTTTATATTATTGTGCATTGGTGTCTGCTGCAATTCTGTTTTTTTAAAATTACATTAAATGAACATTGTGTTTGAAACTATTATTCCAAAAGTTAAAAATGATGATAATTGTTATAGGTAAATATGCATATATGTTATAGATTACGCATTTTATCATGATAAATAGTAAAATAACAAATTTATAATCGAAATTGTTTGTTAAAGTGTGTTTGACTGCAAGATTAAAACTTAAAACAATAAATCTAAATAAACACTTATACGGATTATGAGCTGGAAACTTCTTCTGAGAAATAAGAAATCAAAAAGGAAACGAGAAGTTGAACGATCATTATTCTTCACTGGTTTAGGAGCTGACAGATATTTTTAACCTAAACTGTTCCTTGTCACTTCCAGACCCTCCCGCCCTGGGATTTCCCACATTTCTTCCACAGTGCCCTGACCTCGGTAACATGCACGTTCCCCACAACCAGTTGTCATGTTTCTTGTGTGAAACAGCTGTGTGCAAGAGGAAAAAGGGTGCGACAGACAGGAGACAATAACTTTAGGGCTGAGGTCTGTTTTTAGAGTCCACTGACCCGCTTCCAGTGCCATCCAAAGATTCCAGAGGAGTATTTTGACCGCTGTTGCTGCAGGAAGGGCAGGACAACTGCACTGCAACTTGACACCCCATCAACGAGCCATTCAAAATGAAGCTTATATCGTCTTGTAAAAGGTGTTTTTCTGTAGAGTGCAGAAAGGATGAATTTATTTTCTGTTTATGTCAGTCATGCTTCTGTTACATGACTGAGCAGAAATCAAGCTGCACTGTAACAAATGAGGCTGACCAACGCCTGCCTTTCATTTTGTTTTTCTTACCTGATACTAGGGATGGGTACAAGTACTGGAGTACTTGTTGGTGAAGTTACATTTTACTATTTAAGTACCTGCATAATGTTGTTTTTCTGAGTCAACGTTTCATGCACCGTGGCAGCCATGAGCGGAAAAAGCTAGGCCTGAACGTTGAACAAAACAAAATCTGTGGTTTTAGAGAAATACTAGCTCGATGTTTAATCACATGCACTTAATGCGTGTTAGCACAGGCTGCTGTGATGATAACAGAGCGGTGGAGATTAGCCTGCTGGTGCTAATAATGGAATTGGTGACCGCAGATGTCTCCATTATCGCTAATTCATGTGGAAGGAGAAGGCTTCCACGAGCTGAAAGCTGGCCAAAGTACAAGTCGCAAGAAGGGAAAGATGTTCAAAGACAGCAGGGCTGAATTCAAGGCTGATTAGCAACGTGTCAACGAGGTGGCTGTTATTACAGACCTTACAACCTCAAAGCAGCTGCTGAGGAGTGTTAGCGTGTGTGTGCGCGTGTGTACGTGTGAAACGGCACCTGGTTTCCATTGTTGGCTTTTTATTTGAAGAAATGTGAAAATGTTATATTCTAATGCTTTCTGACAGCCATAAAGCGGCTATTTAGTGTTCTATAGCAGGCTATTTAGTAAACAGTCCAGGCGGTCCGCCACTTTTTTGCATCACACTCTATGTACTCTATACTACACACTATGTAATGTTATGTTTATATTTTGCGAGTACTCAAATACTTGTTCGTAAGGTAATGCGAGTACTTGAATATTAAAATTGCTGAAAAAAAAAACCCCCATCCTTATCTGATACTTATTCCCATACTTGCACTTTCAGCGTCCATAATACCTAGTAACAGTCCAATATCAGTGCATGAGGAACATACAGGATGTATTTCTTAATTCCTTACTTAACAGCTGTAAATTCCTACTTGTTGGTCGTCCAGAACAACACATTTTTTGGTTCAATGCTTTTAGGCTGTCTTTGTGGAATGTATCACGTCCATTGCCTCTTGAATAATCTACAAGTGTGCATGCAAATGAAATTGAATCTTGACATCAGATCAAAAGCTTTGCAAAGCTTCTTGCCCATGCTGAACTTTGAAACTGAAACTGAAAACCTCTCTCTGCTTGAGGATAAAGCTCTAATAAAACTTTTCATGCCTGATGTCTAAGGTCAAAAATGAAGCTGCATGCTGTATGGAATAGCTCCACCTGCATGTTTATCTTCATAATTTATCTGCTCTTCATTGGAGACATTAAATACAGAGCTGTTTGACTACCAGCATTGTGATGAGGTAATAGGTTTGTATTTTTCATCCAGATCAAAAGCAGCAAACTGAGAAACATCCTGCGTCCGTGCAGACAAAGCTCGTCTTTTCTTTTGGATTTGGGACAGCGACAATCACAGAATACATCACAAATCAGATCAGGGAGGTCAAAAAAGGTGAAGCATCACAAGGTCGAAGGTCAGCTGTCTTGTGCCATGTCGAAACTGCCATTTGTGTGACAGCACTTTGTGCTGCAGTCGCCTCACGAGAGCTGTTGTATCTGCTTACACTGCAGGTTTGGTTCATCGGTCTTTCACCCGACCGCAGGAGAACCACTACAGCATTTCACAACTGAGTTGGTTTACATCTAATTGAATTTAGTGCAGCCAGAGAACCACAACGCAGCAGGAACATCACACAAATTAATGAAAACACCCTGAGTTCTCAGCGTGTCAGATATGTTTTTTGTTACTGTTCTGGGCTCGAGATAGGACTTCTCTGAACTGAAATGGCCTTTCTTTGGGATTTATTGATAGATTAACTGCTTCTCTGCAAAATAAAAACGATATGCACAAAATCTTATATCACGATGTGAATCATGTCATATTACGATTATGATATATGTCACAATATACATTTCCTGTAAAATTAATTAAATAATGTCAATGCAAAATAACCTCATGTACCTCATGACAACTTATTATTTTGATAGTTCTGTGGATTAAAGAATAACTAAACCCAAAAACCACAGCAAAACAATGTATTTAGGTGTTTAGTAGTGTTGATTGATTGATTGATTGAGAATTAGAATTCTACATATTGCGTTATAAATATGCACAGTGACTGCTTTCTGTGATGTAGTTGACAACTGCTCCTCCAAAATATGACCAAATGACTACGTCCCCTCTGAAGTTTATCTTCATTTCAGTCACAGTATAATGTGTGTGGTAGGGTGACAGTGAGTGAACATCAGAAAAGTTGATGCTGTTCCCACACAGACGCAGAGCAGGAAACTGTGAACACTCACATTCAGTCTGCACTCATTTCTGACATTCTGACAGAAAAGACGGCGAGAATATCATCGTTCTGATGATTCTGTTTGTCCACCGCCAACATTTTGTCTCATCTCATTAACGTAAACTTAATACTTAGTTTTTGTTATCAATTATTTATTTTTAGTTTGTCAACATCTTGTCTTAGTCATGTAAAAAAGGTAGCTGACGAACATTTTTCATCACAATTTTCATTACAAAAATTAGCACTGCTGTGGTTGTTGTGGGGGATTCTCTGTCTGTTAATATATTTGGTATTCAAGATTGTGTGTGGTGAACGTGGCAGCCTGCCAGGCCTGTACAGTGGTAGGGGAAACCCTGCACTTTTAGTTTCAACTTATTATCCCTGTACAGTCACTTATAAGAAAGTCATTCTCATTAGGCCTTTTTAGACTGACTATTAGACTATTTTAGAGTACTACTGAAGGTACTCTCCCAGCAGAGGAGAAACCTTAGATAAGGTAAATGTACACTGATGGATGAACAAAAGTCAATGCAACACTGTTTTAAAGAAAAAAATATATAAAGCATGCAAATAACAGATTGTAATGTTAATTCTGTTAGCCTAAGTTGTGTTTTCAAACCAAACATCCAAAAACCTTTTAATCCACTTCAGTGTTCCTTTTGGCAGCGTGGATGTAAACAGAAGGTACAAAGGTTTTTAGTTTTCATGGGAAATCCCCAGTCTCTGAAAACACCTCTTGAATACTTGTGAATTCTGTGATTTGGATGCAAAACTAAAAACTAAAGATTGCCATTTAGTCTTGTAAATCGTGCACATGAAACCAAACGTGTGCTCTGACAAGCATTATACCAAGACACCTACAGGACCTCCACTGCTCTCTACTAAAATCATCTGGCAGCACTAAATGCATTTGTACCTCAACCTTCACAATCAAATGCTTGAGCCACGGCAGTAATAGGGGTTATCGGTGTTTCCATTACAGCTAATATGAGCCAGCATTTCGATATTTATTTACTGGTAAATCAACCTCAATGTCGATAATTTCAACAGTGATTTATGGTAATTTTTTTTACATTTTTACATCCATCTTGTTTAATTATTATTTCAATGTTTAACTCCTTCAACTGACATTACAAGTACTTTCTGGCAGGAAGGAAGGCTCCAGCCCCCCCCCCCGCGATCACTAACAGGATTAGCGGTAGAAAATTAATGAATGAATGACATTATGTGCACCACGGCGGACGAGAGCAGGGAAACGAAGCAAAATATGACCAAAACAAAATATGAGGTGTTAAACTTATAGAAATGATAGTTTGATTTTTAACCACATGCACTTAAGCACGCGGAGTAATCAGCAGAGACAGAAAACAGACAGTCTTTGATCACATCATCTGCTAGCTGCGTTAGCACAGGCTGCTGTGATGATTACAGGGTGGTGAAGATTAGCCTGTTTTGCTAATAATGACAATGGTGACTGGAGATATGTTCCCATTAAGTTTGGTGGAAGGAAAAGCTGATGGTTGGCCGGAGTACAATCAAGGAGAGTGGAAAAATGTACGTGGAGAGCGAGAATGAACTGATTAGCAACTCGTCGACAAGATGGCTGTTACCGCAGACCTGACAACCTTAAAGCAGCTGCAGATGAGTGTGATGTGTTTGGGAAGGTGTGTGGCTGTGTAGTTTGTAACTGCACCTGGATTTCATTACTGGCTATTTATTTAAAGAATTGTGAAAGTGTTATATTCTAATGGTCTCTGACAACCACAGTTGCTATATAGCAGGCTTTTAAGTAAACATATGCAGAAAATTGGTTCCTCATTCCTGTTTTTATCTTTCATTGTAAAAAAAAAAAAAAATGTACTTATGTTGCAGGTACTCAAGTACTCAATCATAAGAAATTGCAAGTGCTTGAATATTGAAATTACTGAAAATGCACATCCCTAACCAGACACTGATGGGATATTTACCTCTGTAGTTAACATGAGAAGCTGAACTCTAGAGCCTGACATCCACTAAAAGAAGGATGTAGATGAGTATTTCGCTCCACAATATAAGCTTGAGTACATGGGATTTTAACGTATGTATGCAGGTTACCCATTGGCCTCAGGTAAGAGTCGAAAAGTATTACAGAATGTCTGACTGCACAAAAGGTTGGAGAGCGCCTAGATAATTTCCATAAACATGCTGAAATAGCATCTTGACACCACTGGAACAATTATAGGTCTCTCCAAAAAGTTTCCACCATATCAAACACAGTGACTACGGAAAACCGTCTCCATTAAAAAATATTTATCAGTGATTGCATTGAACAGAAACTGCTTTCTTTCTTATTGATCATCAAGCCTCCGGCCATTATCCTTTCTGTGTCATGGTTGGCATGAAGTTCATAATATAAGGCACATGAGACGCAACAGCAAAGTTGGAAAATAGTTCTGTAATTGTTTAATAATATATATAATTATATCCACTAGGAAATTTGTTTTAATGTTGATTGGTTTTTTTGGTAACATCATAAACTCTTTGCAAGGTGACCTGCTCATGAGACTGATGTGACCAGTGAAGATTTCAGTAGGATGTTGTGCTGTAGAAGATAATCAATGAAAAGTAAAAAATGCAGCTGATAGGGAGACACATTCTTTGATTCTTTCACCAATTCTTATAATACACTGTCTCTGATCTGAATGCAAAATGTGACAAAATGTTCTGTATGAAGTCATCAAACTCATAAAAACCCCAAATGACAAGTTGTTTTTTTTTTGTTTTGTTTTTTTACCAAGACCATTGTTGACCCTTACTGAAAATTTCAGGAGCACAAGCAGAAAATTAGGTGCACACCTTAAATCCACCTGCAACACAATCACACATTTTTATAAAATGCTTTGGTGATAAATAGACGATCTGCAGAAATTACAATGTGTCATGAGGTATTGCTTTAAGTTAACATAAAAAAAATACACAACCACATCTTAATAAATGTAAACAGAGCTTTTAACAGTTTAATGGGAATTTCCTGAAGTCTTCAAATGTTTGCATAAGACAGGATGTCAAACCTGCTTGGTTAGATCCAGGCCGTTAAAAAAAAAAAACAAGCTAACAAACAAAAACAAATTTTTTTTAATATTTAAAGGTACAGTGTGGAAGATTGCATATAACACACATGTTAACATAGTAACGAAGATTATGTTATGTTTGCAAATACATAATCTTAAAAACTTAAAATTATGGTACTTCCATAATGACACTTCATTTATGCTATGGGGCATCATCATTTTAAGAACATTTCACTATCCTGACAGTCATATGGTCATGGTGAGCCCTTTCACAGATTATGTAATCTTGGGCCACAAAAAGCAAAAACTCAGTGTGAGAAAGGCACTCGGGAAGAGACTCTCAGCTGAGGAAACAAACAGCTCTAATGACGACAGAATAAGAGGAGTTCTTTCCTCTCCTCCTTATCTCAGGATGCATCTCAGGCCTCTCCTAAGACCTACCATCCTGATTAGATGTGGATGAAAACCTCTGTGCCCTCCTTCCTCCCCTAATTGCATCATCTAGATTTATTGTTTTCAGATTAAATTAGATACTTTTTAAATAGATTCAGGTTTAGAGTTGATGAAATCTGAGGCAGAAGATTATAGTTTAACTACTATATACTCACCTTGACAGCCTGACTCCACCAGCAGGGATAGTGTTGAGCAGTGGTCGATTTGAAATCACATTTTTTGGCCATTTTTCTGCACATTTTTCTAATGTAGGCTCATTACATTTTGTGGACTTTCTGTGATCCTCATTTTCTAGAATTTAGATATTCTTTGCAGCAGCATCCATGTTCGAAGTATTGTAGTCCACTACAGAAAAAAAAAAACAAGCAACAAAATGTGGTCTTATGTCATTCTGAGTGGCATTAAAGTCTTGAATCGGTATTGCCTTATGCTGTAGAAACCTGTTGTTGTGCCATGTGTCCAGTCACTCTATCACTCAACTGATATATTATTGGTCTGGACAGGCATGGATGGAAATTGTAACTTCACTAATGTAGTAATGTAACTTCATTAGTAGTGATATGGATGCATTTTTCATCTTTTTCTTTCTCTGGATGTGATGAGTTTTAATTATATGAACACCAAAGATGCCGTAGTCTTGTAGTCTTGCGGTCTTGTTATTGTATTTTTGATTTACACTAAACATAGTGAACTGACAGGGGGAATGCAAAACTCATATCCATAAATACAGCAAACAGGTTTAAAACTGATGGGCCTCCTCTTAAATAAGAAAAGGGTGTTTACTATAGATCAGGGGTCTCCAACCTTTTTGGGACTGAGGACTAACCAGGGGTTTGGGAATGGTATGGAAGGCTACTCGTTCAAAATAATTTTCTTAAATAAAATATATGTCTTAATTTACCTATAATCATATGACCATTTAAGATTATTAAAAAATCCAACTTTTTGGGCTTAGTGGTTTTGTTCACTATTAAACAACTTATATACAACTTATAACTTTTGGAATTCCGATATTCTTCGAAAATGCATGTCAATACATTTGCCCTTTTAGCACACAACATAGAAGTAAAAACTGTTTAAATTCGAATTTCAGTATCTTTGGAGAATTACACCTCAACTGCTGTCACGTAATTCGTTTCGTTTCGTTTTCTGCCGCTTATCCGGGTCCGGGTCGCGGGGGTAACAGCCTGAGCAGGGACATCCAGACGCTCCTCTCCCCAGC
>KV751350.1:4112703-4146033 GCA_001698575.1 Mola mola | reverse complement strand
ACCCCAGTGATGGGAGGGCCCAGCCCAAAGTCCTCCGGCTCTGCCTCTTCTTCAGAATGCGTGTTGGTGGGATTGAGGAGATCTTCGAAGTATTCCTTCCACCGCCGAACTATAGACTCAGTTGAGGTCAGCAACTCCCCTCCCACACCGAAGACCGTGTGGACGGGGTTCCGCTTTCCCCTCCTGAGTCGCCGAACAGTTTGCCAGAATTTCTTCGGCGCCGACTGGAAGTCTTGTTCCATGGCCTCACCAAACTCCTCCCACACCCGGGTTTTTGCCTCAGTGACCACCCGAGCCGCAGATCGCTTGGCCTGCCGGTAGCTGTCTGCTGCCTCGGGAGTCCCACAGGCCAACCATGACCTGTAAGTCTCCTTCTTCAGCTTGACGGCCCCTTTCACCTCTGGTGTCCACCAGCGGGTCCTGGGATTACCGCCACGACTAGCACCAGCGACCTTGCTACCACAGCTTCGAGCAGCCGCCTCGACAATGGCAGCGCGGAACATGGCCCACTCAGACTCCATGCTCCCCACTACCTCCGGGATGTGGTTGAAGCTCCTCCGGAGGTGGGAGTTGAAGACCATTTTCACAGGGTCCTCAGCCAGACGTTCCCAGCAGACCCTCACTATTCGCTTGGGCCTACCTGGTCTGTCCGGCTTCTTCCCCCGCCACCTGATCCAACTCACCACCAGGTGGTGATCAGTTGACAGCTCTGCTCCTCTCTTTACCCGAGTGTCCAGCACATACGGTCGCAGATCAGATGATACGACTACAAAGTCAATCATTGACTGTCGACCTAGGGTGTCCTGGTGCCAAGTGCACTTATGGACACTCTTATGGCTGAACATGGTGTTAGTTATGGACAAACTGTGACTAGCACAGAAATCCAATAACTGAACACCACTCGGGTTCAGATCGGGCAGTCCGTTCCTCCCAATCACACCCCTCCAGGTCTCGCTGTCATTGCCCACATGAGCGTTGAAGTCTCCCAGTAGGACGATGGAGTCCCCAGTAGGGGCACTCTCCAGTACCTTTTCCAAGGACTCCAAAAAGGGTGGGTACTCTGAACTGCTATTTGGCGCATAGGCACAAACCACAGTCAGGTCCCGTTCCCCAACCCGAAGGCGCAGGGAAGCAACCCTTTCGTCCACGGGGGTAAACTCCAACACATTGGCTGAGAGCCGGGGAGCTATTAATAAGCCCACGCCTGCTCTCCGCCTCTCACCTGGGACAACTCCAGCATAGAACAAAGTCCAACCCCTCTGAAGAAGACTGGTTCCAGAACCCGAACTGTGCGTTGAGGTTAGGCCGACTATATCTGGCCGGACCTCACGCGCAAGCTCAGGTTCCTTCCCCATCAGAGAGGTAACATTCCATGTTCCGATAGCCAGCTTCAGCAACCGGGGATCGGACCGCCAAGGCCCCTGCCTTTGACTGCCACCCGATCCACATAGCCCCGGACCTCTATGGTTCCTCCTGTGGGTGGTGGGCCCACATGAGGACGGACCCATGTTTCCTTTTCGGGCTGAGCCCGACCGGACCCCATGGAAAAAGGCCCGGCCACCAGGCGCTCGCCTACGGACCCCTTCCCCAGGCCTGGCTCCAGGGCGGGGTCCCGGTATCCCTCCGGGCAGGGTACACAAGTCCTTGTTATTATTCACCATTATAGAAGTCTTCGAACCACGCTTTGTCTGGCCCCTCACCTAAGACCAATTTGCCTTGGGTGACCCTACCAGGGGCAAACAGCCCCCGACAACATAGCTCCTAGGATCATTAGGGCACCCAAAACCCTCCACCACGGTAAGGTGGCGGTTCCAGGAGGGGCTGTCATATAATAATATGTAACAAAAATATAAAGAATCTGTTTGAATGTTAAAACATGACAATCTGTCTGCTAAACATTTTCAGAAACTGTTTCATGTATTTTATGCGTTTCGATTATTGTTAGAATATTAGTGTCCACCAGTGCTCCGCAGTCAGGGGTGTAACTTGACACAGCAACTCTGATAGAATCTTCAAGGTGAATATCAGTTAAGCCAGTTCTGTGGTTGTTCTTGATGAAATTTACATCAGAGAAGGCTGACTCACACAGGTAAGTTGAACCAAACAGGCAAGCAACTTTTAAGCCTGCTGTGTGCAAACTTTTTTATTTTTCCACAAGGCCCAAGAAGTTTAGGGATCCCTGGTGGGTGTCATTTTGTAACATGAGAATTTCCATCTCTCCCTCACAAACATTTATCTTAAAAGCTTCACTTAGTTTCTCAGAAATGCATTTCAACTTGCATGAAAGGGTTTGAAATGTATGACACACATGGCTACAGCTTATCAAAGTCATGAAATCTTTCTTCAAACTCTTGCCCAAGCTTAGATATGACTTGGGAGTACTTTTCTGCAGCCCTGTCCAAGGCCCCAGATGCGGGAACATGGTCATTTAGTACTAATTGTACAAAGGGAATATGCAGGAATTTTTTACCTTGAAAATGCACAGAGAAAATGTTCATCTTGATTCTGAATGCGTTCACAGCACTGAACATGCTGTGTCTGAAGACATTCTTGCCTTTGCCTTGCAGTTCCCAGTTCAAGTGATTCAATTTTGCTATGATGTCTATTAGAAAGGCAAAGGTCCAGCATCCATTTGGTGTCTTGCAACAAAGTACCGTCTTCACTTTTGGAGTCTGTGAAGTTTTAATTTCCCCCAGGAGTGACAAAAAATGCTGCAATATTCTGCCCCTGCTGAGCCATCGAATCTTCACGTGTAAAAACAGGTCACCACATTCAGCTCACAGTTCCTCTAAAAGAACTTTGAATGCCCTGTGTTGTGTGGCTTTCGAGTGAATGCTGTTAACAGTCTTCATGACTGGGATTAAGATGTGGTCAAAACCCATCACTTTGGCACATATTGTCTGCTGATAGATGAAGCAGTGGTTATTAAAAAATGTGGAAAATAAGGATTGTGTCTGCAGCAGGCATTAACACCCAAATGACTGCAGGTCATCATAGGGACTCAGTCTGTTGTCACTGACATCACCCTCTCCAACTGAACATTTTTTTTCATGGCATCATTTGATTAAAGGGAGCAGCGAGGATACCTTTGCTGTGTCATGACCTCGCCTCCTGGCTATGACTTTTTGTTTTTAGCTTGGTAATGCACAGCCAAACGTGACGCTTCGGTTGCTTTGTGAAAAATGATCGCTGTTTTCCCAAAGCTGCTTTGCGCTCACAAGCCTTTTATGTTCTTAATGTGCTGCCTGGTGGGTAGCTGGTGCTAAAATTTTAGTTGTATATAGAAAAATGTCTTGCCATGTTGTTCAGCAGCCCCTCAAATCAGACACACACTTCTTTCGTTTTACTTTAGTGAAGAAGAATTCTTCTTCTAATTCCTCCTGGAAGTGGGTACGTCTTCTCTTTCTTCTCCGACTTAATTTATCAATCGCCACAAATAGAGCTACGCCATTGTTACATCATTTTTTGGCTGACTATAAATGGGCTTTCCACTGTTAGAACGCAAAGGGGGAGTCACTGGGGCGGCGGCCAACTTTGACCTGACAATTATTTAGACATTACCAAATAAATTTCAAATGTTATAGAAAATCTTAAAAGTCATATATGTAATACCTCTGGTACATGGATGTACCTCGCACTTTAAAGGTCTTAAGGTTTTAAAGGATTTCCTGGTTTCTCTTGCTGAAGGAGACCTGCAGATAGGGTATTTGCAGGTCAAGAATCCTTAATAATGTGCAGCGTTAACATCAAAACTAAGAAAACTCTGAATGCGATCCAACCATTCAGGTAGAGAAAACACTGTGAATGAATCACTCTGTGATGAGCCAGTAAAATTGCTTCAACTGGTATGTCACTTCTACTCTAACACATCGCTGCTGGTACATTCTGATACGTTTTAATCAAGTCATATGTAACAGTGCCTCAGTGAAAGCAGAGGCAATGTGGTTAAAATCTAACTGTCGGTAAATGATCTCAACATCACACTCAAGAATGTCTAAGATGTGTTTACCTGGCTCCACACACCCCCGGTTGCTATGGCGAGAGAAATGATGAGTCTGTGACTAAGAACCCAGGCAGCAGCAACAGCAGGGGCATGAGACCAAGTGACAGTGGCAACCCACGCATACACACACTTACACACATGCAAAGCACCATTAGCATCCATAAAAAAACAGATCTTGTCAGCATTAATCACACCCCCAGCCTGTTATTGTGAACGTGTACAAGGACATCTAAAAGCAGGTTTTTCCCATTATCATGTGTGCACAGCAGATGTGATCCGTGGAACAGAAGGGAACTGAAATTCATCCTGTCCTCAAAGACGTTTCTAGATTTTCCTGTTGAAATTTAATTTACTTTTACTCAAATACCAGGTTGCTTAACACTGTGAGACAAAGGCTCAAAGTTAGAGCAGGATTTTTATTATTCTGCATGTATTCCTGTAACCTGGTCATCACTCACTGTGATTTTGATTTGGCCTCAATTTTCCCTAAAATACTTTTATTTGAAACTGAATACAGTTGTAAAAATAAAATACAGGTAGTTTGTAGAAAGAAAAAGCAGATAGATTAATCGACTGATATCACTCCACACCCCTGCGAAAAAAAACACATTTGTATAAATATTTATTTTGTTTAACAGGAAAATTTAAAAAATCAAATTTCTTCCCTAAATCACAATATTTCTGTTAATTTGTTGTGATAGCGGCAATGACACAACATCATATCAATTTCTGGAATAAATAGCCATGTTGAGTCAAAAGTAGCCAGAGGACAAAGAAGGCAGATCTAGACATGACCAAAGTCAGTTGGCCATTTTATATGCAAATAAAATCTGCCTCTGTAGTGTGGTAGAAAGGATATACATTATATTGTAGGATATACAATCTATTGAAGTGTACGATTTAACTTTTGTTTTTTGTTTTTTTTAGGAAGGAAAGGAAAGTTGTTAATATCAATATATTCTTTTCATGGGAGACTATCAGACTGTTTCTCAGAAATGCAATTGATACGGATCTATAATGGCAGTGGGGGTGGGAGGATGAATCAACAAAGCAGCAGACTTTGAAACCTGATCTGCTATTAATTTCTTGCTTCTTGCTAACACGCAGCATTTCTTTTTTTCTTCAACCTTAACAAAGTAGTCATTTCATCCCAAACCTTGAGCAAGTCAAGTGATTTTCCTGCCTTTACCTACCCCAATCTGAACCTGTGTCTGCTCTGTCAGGTCACATGAGTTGTACATGTTTCAGAAAGCTTTGACACACAATCTGTTTGGGTGTCAGATCAGGAAGTGGATGTTTGAAAGGCACAATAATTTGTTTTATAATGTGTATCTGTAATAGCCAGACATTAAACTTCCATCTTTGCCAAAGCGACTAATATAAAATTAAATAGACGTTATAGTTGTGACCAGGTTTCCCATAAACAAAACTCCCTTTATGTTTTAAAGAGTATTTTAACTCTTGAATACGTTACTGATCTCCACTCCTGCTCACTTTTGTTATTAAGAAATCTGTCTGTATCTATATACTTTTTTCCCATTTGATTGTATCACCATTCTGCTGATATAGCCATTTGATAGTACTGATTATTGCAATACTATTGCAATAATAAGGAAAATAGTTAAATCATACACTTAAACACAATATATCAGGAGTCAGATCACATGTGAGTTAGTCTGGACCTTTATTTCAACTGTGTAGAAAAGAATTAAGCAAGTGTGACTGAGCTCTGCTCAACTTTTCTTTGACTTTAGACATCACCTTTTTGTAGGATTGAAGAATGGCTTGCTCTGAGAAAAACTTTATTGACAGAATAATATACCACAGCTCCATATGACAATGGATACAACCTTGTGTTGTCACCTTATGCTGTACAATGAAAAAATATATAGAAAAATTGCAATTCTGGGGTGAAATATTTTATCAATTTGCAAAAGTGTCTATCATCAGATCACAAATCTATGCAATGCACCATTATGTACAACTGTAATCCTCGGGGATAAATAAAGTATTCTGAATCTGAATCTGAAACTAATCTCTCAATCTCTGCAAAACATATCAAATAATTAAATAATTGCTTACTACAATGACCAGTGCCTGCTAAAATTTCCAAAAATGTTATCTCTAAATGGCTCATTTCATTTTGACACACCTTCCAGTTCAACTTAAAATGAAGTGTCAAATATTTGGTATATCTGCTTTAAAGTTTACTTAAATGATAAATCAATTGCTGAAATTATTTCTGACAGCCGAATCAACTCATGCTGGTACCCCCCTTTAAAATCAACCACTGGTCAACAACCAGTATCCATTTTTTTCATGTTTGTTTGTTTTTAAAAATGTGATGAAGACCAGCATATCATAATTATAAACTTTCATAAAAATAGTGGGATTTTTTGAATTTTTAACAGTAGAAATTTGTTGGTTTTCTTGTGGAAATTCGATGACATCATGTGGTTTGGCGGTGAGCCCAGTTCTAGCACAGCAGTCCTATCAAGTCTACACATTTCTTTTTTTTTCACGTCTTACATTTTACCATCTTTATAGTACTTTCTTTTAATTTGATTAGTGCAAATCCTTTTGTCAAACTCTCCACCACATGAGTGTGGATCTCACAGCCTATTTGAGGCAAACTTCTGCCTTCAGACTTCCCAGGGAGCTACACTCTGCTTTAAATTAACCACATAACAGTTGCTCCAGTCATGAACCAGCTAGGTATTTCTTATTGTCTGATCCCTTAAACTGATGTACTGTAATGCTACCTGTTCCTCCTTCAGCTGTCTCTCTCAGGGGAACGTGGAGCCAGAGCTGACGTGGTTGCTTTTTAGTATCGTCCCAGTTCTGGACGTTTTTTGGGGTGGGTTGGGTGGGGGTGTTCATGATGTTCTCCTGTGCAGATACAATACAGAGTGTGCTTCATTATGAAAAATTACCATACATGTGGCATTATGTGCTTTTGATTCCTGTTTTGATGTTTGAATGGTGTGATGTGAGATTTAGTTTGTGGCTTTTGAGAGGACCTCGCTGAGACAGTTTGTCCACATTACAAAAGATACAGTACGTTTCTCTCAATCTCAGAAGTATTGAGACGGATGGTTTCACTTTCATGTGCCAAGTCCTCCTCTGAAACTTGTGCTGTCAGTAGGGAAGTGAATAGGATTTTTTTTTGCTCTGCTACAGTCACTGAAAATGCAAAGAAAATATTTGACATTTTCTTAAAAACTTTATTTTAAGAAAATGCAGCTAAAAGTGCAACAACAAAGAAATTGTTGTTACAAAAGTGTTATGGTCTCAACTGATACTAAAACACTGAAATGACACAGTCACTTCTTGTGGGGCTAGTTGATGTTGGTGGATTGTTGGATTGCTACTTGGTAAATTATTTAAGCTTGTGTCCCTTCAACATGAAAATGGTGAACCTGAACATTTTTCTTATGTCACAATATACTTGTGGGGGTAAAGACGTTATGGCACGCTACATTTGACCTTAGAAATCAAGAGATTCTTGTCAGATACAAAATCAGGAAAGCCCCTTTTAGTTGGAATTCCAACTTGGAGACTCAGAGGAAGCCCCGAACTTGAAATCAAAAATGGCTGCCCCATGGTTATATTACAGTGTTCACTATACCGTCAGTATTTTGCAACTTCTATCTGTGGACATGCTGCTTTTGCACGCAAGCTATCATACAGTGCATTGTTGTCACATGCAGGAATGTCAGACCTATTATCACAGTGGTTAAGTTTAGGTTTAGTTTAGGAACAAAACATGGTTTGGGTTGAATCCACATGCATGTCCCTATAGATGAAGGTGAAAGGCCAAAACAATGGCAGACATCCCAGCAAGAAAAGTTGCTCTTCAAGCTTTATCAACAACTGCACAAACGGCAAAAAACTAAAGACAGGAAGGCTGATTTCAAAACACCCTTCTCAAAGGGCAGGGTCGGGCTATGGAGCAGAAACAGAGAGGGGAGGGCCAGCGTAGTTGCTTCCATTAAGTCTCATGCTTGATTTCCAGTTAAACAACCCAGTTTAGTTGCAGTTTTGCACCATATGTTGGATTTCATCTCGAACCAGAATTTAGAGAGGTATAGAGGGTTGCATGCTGTCCAGTTAAAGCAGTGTCTATTTGTCATTGGAGAGAACTGACCCTTTAAAGCTCAGTTCTTACCCTTTGATTGTGCACTTTGTCCCAGCGGACATGTATGGAGGTCATGCAGAAGTTGCAGTAATGGATCCAGGAAAGTAAAGGTGAGAAAAGTGAGGTGATTGCCAGACGTCTGCCAGTGTGAGGCTGCCTCTCTGCAGCAATCCCAACCTGCCCACAGCTGTTGTTTTCTCTCCTCTGCCCCAACCCCCCAATTAACCACACTGACCACTGAATAACCCTCCGCCTCACACTCCTCGGTCACAGCTCCCTCCCTCTGAATAGTTAATCCTGCTCTCTGTTTGTCTGTAGATATCTGGCACTCACAGTAATGCAGCCTTATCCCAAGCTTCTGTGCTCTCCATTTAATCATTGACAATGTCTTTGTATATTTTGCATCCTGTGTGATAAAATCAGCATGCTAACAAAGCCACGAGCCATCCTGACAAAACGAAAATGAATGGAACAGTACATGGAGCTCTGCAGTTAACTGTTTTCCAATGCTAATTGTTGACTTAATGCATGACGTGTTTTGAGTACATTCTCCCAAAGAAAGAGTGCACAAAGTGTTGTTAAAACAAAGCATGTTTATAATTAATCTGCCACATTTACTTGTGCTTCACCTTATTATGTTGCTTATTGATCTATCAGCTGTGTTTTCACCAGGGGCAAAATCTGAAATTTCAACATATTTTTTCCCTTTTTTTCCTTTTCATCTATCAATCAAAAGACAGTTTATCATTTATCAAAATCATTGTGAGAAGCATCATTCTGCACCATTTATTCTTTATTCTATCCTTTTCCTTTTATGGACAGTGACCTGCAGCAGCAATTTAGGGATGTTATGTTTGCTCCGTGAAGAAAAAGACTTCACTGAACGGAAATACCGTTAAAAGAAAAGCTCAACATTTAATCAAAGTATTAATTAATCACAATATGGCCAAGTTCGGTATCCAAATATCAGACAGTGCATACCTTTTTCTAGATAAAATATGTCACAACATTCCTTTTTTGTGTGAAAAAGTTACCTTGGCTGACAAATCATATTCTGAAATGATATAGGAACATGCTTGTTTGGTTTGGACCCTGCAAACCACCAATTTTTTCTGTGAAAATCAAATGTAAAACACACTATTCCAACTCAAATTGATACTTTTTTGCAACTGCAATAGCTATCAAAATACTGAAAGTTAAACAAGTTGTTCAGTCCTAGTTATTATATGTTGGACCGTCATCGCAAAATAAAATGCAGAATAGCAGTAAGATGGATCTTTTTGTCCTACTGTCTAAAACAGTCCGGAAAACATATTCTACCTCTAATGATAGCAAATGTCCTTTTTTAGTGCTATGTGTACAATACAATACATTATAATTTTGGATAGTGTAGCAGTATTGCAACGTGTCCAAAAAAACGTCAACGACTGCAGGTTTTTGTTGAGTTGTATGACATCCTTTCACATAAGGACCAACACTCTCCAAACACAACTGGAGCTGACAACGATTTGTGTTCCAGCAATTCAACTGGAAATCTTAGGACTGACAGGGAGGGAAATATGCAAACCTGACCTCTTTCTTTCAGGGCTAAACTTAAAAAACTGCATAAGCTGACATCATAACCCAGATCTTGAAAGACATATTTTTAGAACAACAAAAGCTTGCCCTAAATTAGCTATTGTGACATTAACGAGACACCAAGAAGCATTTGTTCATGTCAGAAAGCCCTCTCAGTATAGACAGATCCTCCGGTCAAAGTGCAATCACTTGCCCTGCGCTTGTGGCCTGAAGAGGAAAAGTCACATATAAGCAGTAAACCTTGAATAAACAGTATCTAGATTGTGTGAGGATATGGGAGTAATCCCTGTAATTACTGAAAGCGGAACCAATGACACGTCTATGTGGAGACGGATCTGGTGTAAGAGTGTGAAACACGATGATACAGTCAAACAATACGACAACCCGTGCACAGGCCAGCAGGTTGGCATGACCTGACTGGTCGAGCCTGTGGAAACTCTGACAGGTTGGAGCTTCTCTGCCCCAATGAAATATCACAGTCATATTGTGGAGTTCCTGCTATGCTGGTAAAGACCATCCTCTAAAATACCACTTGTCAATAAAACCAAAAGCTGTGCAAGCAGCCAAGTGGCGCTCTGATGCTGATTACACTTTAGGAAAGGAACGTGATGAGGGGAAATAAACAAAACAGCACTAAACTCAGCGACTGGAAAAGACTTTTCAGTGGTGGCACTGGTGGTGTAAATGTTTTCAGTTCGTTGCACTATGATTGGTTTACAGTCTTTCTTAAATTATTAAATTCATCATTAATAATGTTAATAGTCGAAACAGTCATCTCAACACGGTTGTAAATGTGTGTTTGACTCATACATTAAGCTTTATCTCAACATGTTGTAAGCTGAATTCCAGACCAATTCGACATTTCCTTTACCCCTTCCAAAACTTAAACAATCCACGATCAGTAGTAAAGCTGTAATGATTAATCGATTAGTCAAAAAAAATGAATCAAGAAATGTTTTGATAATCAAATAATTGTTTCAGTCTTGTTTTGATCAAAAAATGTCAAATGTCATTTGTTAGTTCCACCTTCTTAATGACCAGGTTGCTTTTCTTTGTAATTTCTGACAGTGAATTAATAGTTTGGGGTTTTTTAACAGTTGGTTGGAGTTTTTGATAGTTTGTCGAATAAATTATAAATTAAACATTTAAAGAATTGGCAGAATTATTGATGATTAAATTATTGTCATTCGCAGCTTTAATCCTGTATGAATGTATAAACAACTTTACATAAAGAATTTTTTTTTTTTTTTGTGGTGGAAATCCGTAAACTGGTGAGAATGTCTAAAAGGAGAACATAAGGTTCTTTTTGTACTGTTTAATTGAATCACTTAAACTGGTGTAAAAGAGAAAAAGGACAAGCAAATGGATTCAAACAAAGTCAGAGCAATAGTTTGATCAAACGAGTCAGAGATGTTAGTCTCAGACCAACTAGAGCTGAACTGTTCGCTGCTTATAAAGGAAAACAGTCGTTCTGGACAACTTAGATAAGGTCGACTCCTAGCGTAAACTGTTTGACCCGTCCTTTACAGGTCCGTTGGTCTCTCCCAGGGTGAGCCATGAACTGCAGTCAGAGTTTGTTCGTCAAAACACGAAGTATATGAACTCTATGAACTATATTCTATATCTAACACACTAAAGAGTAATAAAGAATTTCCCCTACATTTTTCATCATCACATTTCATCAGATTGTAATGTAATATAAAAACTGATTATAGACTAACATTATCAGTATTTCCCAAATGAAAAGGCATTCTTTTGAACTTTCTCATTTTAGGTAATGATGAAGCATTCCTGTTATATTCATGAAGCTAACCAGCAACCCTGGCTGTAGTTGGTTCCCAGGAAGTTACAGAGGATTGCCTGGTATCATTTGAACAGAAATATCTATATAGCTTCCACTTTTTTGGGGTTTAACTGAGACTGCACCTACTGTAACCACAGCAGGTTGGCACAGGATGTCGATCCGTTCCCAAATGTTTATGCACATTTTGAAGAGAAATTTTACTTATTTTAAGAGAGAAATGAAAAGAAACTTAGACTTATTTTTCTCGAACAAATAAGTGGATAAAACTTTCACTGATGGGCCGTTCTTTGTTGTCACCTGTAAACCTAAGTTGTCAGACATCTCAACAATTAATTTAAGCACAGCGTTATTGTATCACACAGAAATGATAAATGTAAAGTTTCTTGTTTAACATTCACTGCAGCAGGGTGACCTCCACTGAGAGCAGAAAAGCTGGACTTAAAGCTTCATAGAAGAGGGATGTGTTCTGTCAGGGCAGCTCCTGCATTTGACGTCACCGGTCAAAAATATGATCAACAGCTACGTTCCAGTGGGTGCCATTGGCAGTGCGGCAATGATGACCTGTGTCTGTGCCAAGGGCTCCGCTAACTCCCCTCTTCAGTCGATTTGCAGCCATCAAACATTACACAACATGATTTAGCTGGCCAGCAGCTGCTGCAGACTGCTGCTGTCCAGATTTAGTAGAAGCAAAGAGCAAAGAATATGAACTATCTTTTACATGCGTGCACCCCAATTATTCAGCCAATGCCCTTAAATATCTTCGTGTAGGAGTCTGGCAGCATTACATCCTTGTAAACTCCATTATGAGTATTTTTTTCCATCCTCTTACTGGGCTGACACTGTTTTACGTAATACCTTCAACATTTATTCATTCATGTTTCTCGTTAAAAAGATAATCAATTACAGGGGTAATTTTATTAAACTTTAGGAGGGGTAGCACATAATTGTATCTCTAGGTCAAAGCTAGCACACACAGTCGCACAAATACCCACATTAAAACATCCCTGTTTATTACCTTTAATTAGGCAGGACTATGTCAGACATGGTGGTCCCTTCTGCTGCTGACACACTGTAGCCAGTTGGTTTTATTTATCACTCAACCATTTAAATCAAACCAAATCCTACTAAAATCTCTCGTAGAGCTGCATGAGATCCTGAGACACAGACACACACAAGTTGTTCTGCTGTCCTTTCACCGCTGCAGACTAATTTGATTTGTGTCATGCTCCATAAAAAGAAACATGTGAGTGCAGATTGAATTGACGAAGTGATTCGGCCTCGTAGTGATGATGAGGATGATAAGGATGATGGGAACGCTTCCTAATTGACTGTTTCAGTGTGTGTGTGTCAATCATTTTGCAGCAGAGGTGTATTAACCCGTAGTGCATCCTTGTCACCCTCTCTGGTAGCATTGTCATCCTGTTGTGGTCTGTCACAAAAGGCTGATTGGCTGCGCCGTTAAGCAGCTACAGCACGCTGCCACTCACATTGCTCACATTCTTTGGCCTTTTTGCCAACCTGACATTCTAGTGGGCGTTTTATGGACAGATAATAGGAGGATCAGAACTGGAATTTGTTGAATAAACTGTGGTCTTTTGACTTGGGAACCTTTTATTGTGGCTCCACAGATTCCATAATGCTGCATTCTTCACACAGGTAATGTGAAGGGGGACACATTCTCCTATATTACTCGTTTGATGTGCTGTGAAAACATAAAAATGGAAAGAAAAATCATATAAAAGCACCGCAAAAACAACCTAGATCCCCTCGCGTGTGAAATCTTATCTGTGCACAATTTGCTGGACAAAAAAATCCCTGAGCTGTACCACAATAGTAGAGTGTCTTTTGTTTTGATAGCTAGGATTTTTAGTTTGCTCGCTGTAAATTTCGAGAACCCAACACAGTGGAGAAACAAATTGAAGGGTTATGTCACCAAGATGTGCAAGAAAAGAAGAGAGGAACACAGTGAGGACGACATGTTTTCTGTTTACAGTGACTTCATGGACAGCTGTTTTCTTATAAATTGCAAATCGCCATGTCACTGTTAGACAAGATCAAAGTTAAACATGTTTGAACACTGGAAGCATTAACTGAGCTGCAGTGTTCGCATTTCAAGTTGGGCTCAACCATTGTGATCTTATGGGACCGCCACTTTTAAGAGCAGTTGCAGAGCAGAGCATGTTGTTTCTTGCATTTAAAGCTTATTACATGTCATTTAACAACATCAGCATTTTATGAATTTTTGACTTGGGATGAGTATTCAACTGCTCGTTGACATTATTATTCGATTGTTTTACTATCTGCATGCCTGTGCAGTACTGTTTTTGGCTATAACAATGGAACTTACTCGGCGTTACATGTACCAGGGCAGCCATGATCAGGGAAAGTGAGGCCTTAAACTTTCCCTGATCAAAACAAAATATGTGGTAAATTTATAAAAATACCAGTTTTGTTTAACCACATGCACTTAAAGCACACATAGTTACCAGTCTTTAATCACAACATCTGCCAGATCTGTTACACGCTGCTGTGATGATAACAGGAAAAAAAATGATGACTGGAGATGTGCTCCTATGAGTTTGGGGTCAAGGTCTGACTGCATGTGCCGGGTCAAATGCAGGTTTAATCCCGTCACCAAAAACACACACAAACTTTCGAGAAGAGCCTTCAACCAGAGTTATCTCCACACTATGCTTGGCATGCACTCCAGTTATATTTGACATTACGAAGCCGTCTGCTCATTAGCTAATCCCTGGGGGCTTACTTTTAAAGGTTATCATGTTTTCAAAATCCCTAAAAATGATTACTTCTCTTTAAGAAAGATTTTCAAAAAAACCTGAGGAGTTGCGCTCTGTCTTTCCTCTGCAAGTTTTCAGGACTGGGTACTTCAGTGTACTACATAAAAAATTGGGCTGTCAGAAATTGGTTGTTGGTGGATTGTAAAATGAAAGTAT
Source organism: Mola mola (assembly GCA_001698575.1). Lineage (NCBI taxonomy): Eukaryota > Metazoa > Chordata > Actinopteri > Tetraodontiformes > Molidae > Mola > Mola mola. The sequence continues at coordinate 4,131,556 of KV751350.1, read as the reverse complement.
AAATTCCTCCGCCATGATGTTGATGCTTTTTTAGTCATGATATTTGTTGTAGAACATAAAAACACCACATGGACATAATAACACACAAATGTGATTTTCATCAGAGTGTCTTTATAGCTGCACCCAGGTGTAGGACTGCAGATGTACTGTACCCAGTGCAAAATTGAGACACAAGAAGTTATTATCAGCAACTGGCATCAATAAATCCCCCTTTATATGTTTATATATCAATACCAGTCGGCCACATTCATATCAGCCAATACTGATATTAAGCTGAAAAATCAATGCATCCCTAATGTACTTGTGTGGGGATGGGAGGCTTTTTCTTTTTTAATTGAATCTCACATCAAAGTGTTATCAGCTATATTACTTAGTGACTTTCTTTCACATGGATATTTCATTCTGTGTAGTGCAAAATGTGAAATTGTCTTCTTGTATGTGGAGTCACTGCCAGCAAGCAGATGCAGGAAATGGAGACACCTCTTTGGGGGATATGATTCATCTGGTCGGCCGCACGGCAGAGCCCTTTCTGTGCTCTCTTTCAACGAGGAGGGCGCACGAGGAAGAAAAATATTTCTGATGAATCATACAACATGTCTCATAACAGCAACATGTTGTTTACTACTCATCTGTTTAAATTATTTATAAGCAGAAATTTGGGACTTACCAAATGGTGCAATCTTCTGCTCAAATCTTTATCTACAAATCAGATCACAAACAGCCTCTCTAGAATTTTTTTGATATATTTTTTGCAAAAATCATCATTTCAATTTCCTCTTTGGGCTTTTTTTTGACATTGCCTATGACCTGTTGGTTGACAACACAACCTGAGGTGTACCAAAGCATCCATCTGTCAGCCTTGCTGCTCTGGATTTTGCCACCAATACTGGCAGACCTCTGCAGTGAGCTGGATACCCAGGACTCCACCTGAAGGATCTCGAAACGGCTGATTGGTCTGCTGTTACAAAATGTCAACAATGAGAAGAAAACAAATGGGACAGAGGTCACAATTCACAAAAATGAATTACTATATATGGCATTTGATGACAGGCATCTCGACTCTTCTGCGACACTTCAGGAACAGGTCAACAGGAGCTGGCAGAGGTTCAAAGTGCAGCTCCAGAGAGGAATTTCAGGTCCACGGAAAATTCCACCATCTCTGTGCAGGCTTGCGTGGCTGGGACACACTAACCTACTCCCTCACTATTCTTATTAAAATGAGTACTGGGCTCCTGGCTCATAAAACTGCTGCCAATACTGCTTCAGATATTTGAAGTATTTGTAAAATTTCTTACTGACAGTAAACAAAAACAAAAAGCAGAGTTATATAAGTTATATAATCAGGAAATGTGTAAAATTACCCAATCTACCTCTGACTTTACATCAAAATAGTACAAGTAATGATCAGTTACAGCATATAATTAATTAGTTTTTCTTCATCAGCTTTGGCAACATTTGGTTATTTAATTTTTTTCTAAGCAAATACTAGTGCTGCCAGAATTTGTAAATGAATAAATTTGTTGAACCAACTGCTTTGCCAGCTATTTCGATAATCAATAATCAATTGTTTCAGTTGTTTAATTTTTCATGCAAAATTGCAAAATATTTGCTGGTTCCAGGTTCTTAATTGTAACAGTTTACTTTGTGTCTTGGACAAATGAAGACATCTGAAGGTGCCACTTGGGGGCCTGGGAAAATGTGTAATGTGTAATTTTTTCAAAATTTCTGTCATTTTGTGGTTTTGATTAATTATTATTCATCTAGGGTCATAAATGTGTAACCTCACAACATTACATCTAATATTTGCCTTGTTTATGGTCTCTATAAAGTCTTGAGCTCTGCAGCTGCTGCCTGCTCCACTATGTTTACTGATGGGTTTCTAAGTCCACCAGCTGTTTGGTATTGAGCTTGTAGCCTACCAGACGTATTCAGAGCTTTGTTTCTTTGTAAACAGCTGCCTGCTGTGGCTGAAAATGACACTGAGATTAGTAAAAGTGGGCCAAAATGGTAAAGTTGTTGCCAGACAGCACTCACAGCACCAAAGCACAATAATACTGGCACATAATATTTTCAGGCGATTAAATGAAATAGTTAAATGAAACATTTCTGGCGATATGCTGACTGACAGGAATTGTTCACAAAATGGTTGCATTTGTTAAATACTGTGTATCTGCATCTGACAGTGGGCCACCATTTATAAGAGTAGGCTTAATAATATTTTTTGATATATTTTTTTAAATTGTGTATTTTAAATGTTTAAAAAAGTTATGCTGCAGGAATATTTACATATACAACAAGGCACACTTTGAATGATGCACTGTCTTTGCACTGCAAACATATCCCAGAAATATTCACATTTAAAACAAAATGCTGGGGGGGTGCAAATAGTTACATAATCAAAGGCAACCCTCCAGGCTGTAGCAGAACTAAAAGACAATGGAAAGTATCTCCATACAAGCCATAAGTTTAAATAATGTAGTTTGAAGCAGACTATTTAGAACTGATAATATGGTTTCACAAACCTTAAGAAATGTCACCAGATGATCTGTTGCCTCGTCAACACTCAGTCTTCCTGGGTAGATTCCTTTTTCCTGATTGTAAAAAAAAAAAAAAAAAAAGCAAGTCAAACAAAACATAATCAAAGGCAACCCTCCAGGCTGTAGCAGAACTAAAAGACAATGGAAAGTATCTCCATACAAGCCATAAGTTTAAATAATGTAGTTTGAAGCAGACTATTTAGAACTGATAATATGGTTTCACAAACCTTAAGAAATGTCACCAGATGATCTGTTGCCTCGTCAACACTCAGTCTTCCTGGGTAGATTCCTTTTTCCTGATTGTAAAAAAAAAAAAAAAAAAAAGAAAGTCAAAGAGAAGCCATGTCACTGCCATCCCCTGCAGACAGTGTAACTAACAAAATTTACTTATTAACTTAAGTATGTTTGTCTTCACCTCTCTACCTTATGAAGGACGAGGTTAACTCCGTCTAATTAAAACTTGCCTCCTAAAGTGGGCCACAATGCATTTTCAGTAAGTATGCTGGTGGACTTGTAGCACTTAACTAATTTACAATTCAAAGTTTCTTCACAAAATTTACTTCATAAAGTCATGTAGAACAATTTGAGAACATGTCAAATTATATTCTCTGTCTTGACCAATTTCCAGGCAAGGATTTTCATTAGCCACTTGCTAACAAGATTATACAAGCAAAAATACACAAATATATGCAGATTAAAAAAATCTCTCCCAGTGCATTATATAATTGTAGAAATACTTTTACCTGTAACATGATAAACTTTGGTTTAGTGGTGGCAGTAACATAGAAGTGAATAAGAGTTTGATCCAGACTTTTGGAATTTACAAGTTCATCCAAACCAAAATTACAAGTGTAAAGCCTCCACTTGACCAAGATAAAGATCAAAAAGCCAGGCCTTGGTTTTACAAAAATAAGTGCTTTCAGTCTGGATTGATCTGGCTCATGCTTTGATTCCTGTTTCGTGTGAAATCCTTTATTGGACTTTAGGATCAATTAAAGGAATGTGCATCATGATGCTAGTCAAAGTAGTTTGTTGGAATAGTTGTAATATGAAATCAAAACCAGTGAAATCAAATACATACATGTAAGTACACATGTAGCAAACACAATAAGCTGAGTTTGGACCTTGGTACAAATTTTCAGACTTAGCATAAATAAAGATTGGACACCAAATCTTCACTTTCACATCTTGCACCGGTGATGTTATACAACCCCCGGACTTAGCTGAGAGCAAGGCTTAGCTGTCAATCATGATATTTTATGATGTTTACCCCCAATCGTGCCCTAATGTTATAAAAAAAAAAAAAAAAAAAAGTGTCCTCTAGGGTGCCTTACTAGTAGGCAAAACAAAATAAAATGCCCTCCAGGATGGCTTTCCCAGTGGACAAAACACAATGAAGTGCCGTCTTGGGCTGTCTTATCAGTAAGCAGAGTGTTATAAAATGCCCTCTAGATCCTGAGTCCGCCACTGTTGTCCATCTCGACATATAGTGCAGGGTTTATATGTTTAACTGGCCTGTTTGGTACTGTATTAATTACCATATTGAAACATCTGAGCAGCTTCTGTGCCGATGGTTTTGTCTGACTAAGCAGGGGTCCTGTGTGAAGCAGGAAGACTTGGCTTCAGCTAAAGACAAAACACACTGAGGATCACAAGTCTGGACGGGAGTTGAGTCTGTTTGAACGTCAGGTTCCCAGCAGCTTCGAGAAAAGCGAGGGGTTCCGGTTATAGTCCAGGAGCACTGATTGTGTTTGTATAGCAGGCCCGGCTTTTCACCCTGACATTGTTGTTTCCAGATTACAGTTGTAGCCCTGTAAATCTGGACACAGCTCAATCAGCTGTGGAGCGTGAGGTATAAAACTAAAATAAATAGTGATAAAAAGTAAACTGTTTAGATACTTGATATCTCAGGTGTTTACTCAGAAATAATGGAAGTTGGCCTAACATTTACCTTTGGTTGTTTACTCCGCTGATATACAGTGTTATTGTTTTCATAAACAGCGAGTGAGCGGAGCTGCACAATAGAAACAGACGTTTACCTACAGCACTGTAAAACTGCACAGCGTTTAACAATGTGGCACTTCTTCCTCTCGGCCAGGAAGTAGGCTCATTGTGCCTTTCCTGGTCGCAACTTTAAATTAATAATTCAATAAATAAATGCAATAATAAATGGTGTGACCGGAAAGGAACTCCTTACTTTCCCACCACTGTTGCCCTTCAGGGACAGTCTGGTGCCACCTTTGGGGAAATAAAAAAGGTTGTTTACAAAAAACATAAAATAAATAAGTTGAATGTCTTCCATTGTATTATTCTGGATGCTTGATTTAGATGCTTGCCTGTGGTTTAAAGCCTTAAATGTGATTTTGAAATTATGTCTCATAGGGGAAATATGAAGCACAGATCCTGATTATAATAAGCAACTGAAACGACTGTGACTCATTTTCTCTCTCTTCCCCTTTCAAAATGATCAAGATGAATCAGATACCGTAACTGCTTTATGTCAGATGAATGGAACACACACACACGCAGAAGCATCACGTTCAAAGCCCGAGCTCCGACTGGAGTTCTGACTCCACAAGTTGACATTAGTGTCAGTCTTCCTTAATGGTGAACCAAGGAATTTTCCATTGAGTTGGGTTCATGTCAAGCTTTTCTCTGAGCAGTTGGAGGAAAGAGGTAGAGCCATGGAAGGCAAAATGCTATCAGCATGAGAAAAACAGTTTCTCTGCTTTGTATGCACAGATGAATTAGCACAAAATCAAATGAAATCAAAAAGAGACATCTTGAAATTGATGTGATTTTGATATATGAGGGTTACAGCAGTGTCTTTTTTAAGCATCAAAGTGTAGCTTCTTCCAGAATTTCATTACTAACATGCTATTTAGTTTATAAATAGAAAAAAAATAGATTTATTTTATGTATGTAGGCTTGGGCTGTATGATATTGGAAAAAACTAATATATTTTCTTTTTTCAGTACAAACAATTCTGAAAAGTTCACAAGATACAGTACATGCAAAGTGTTATTCATGTACAGACAAGCAGTTAATATTGATTTTCAGCACTTTGGATACTTTAAAAAGACTATCCTTTTGAGGAAAACAAATCTTAATTTCTGCTTTCACCACAGTCAGTCAGCCCTGGGAAGAGACCGGGTGGCATTTTCAAAGCTGTATCGTATTAAAATTTATGCTTGATCGATGTGAAAGAAGAAAAACAAGCTCATGCTCATGAAAAGTAATTAGACTTTTGTGTCAAGCAGCATCACATGTTAATTATTTACATGACATTTTGTTTGATGTTTATATATAGAGACAACCCCATGTCAACCCCAAGTGTTGAAACCAAATGTGCAGCCCTTGTGATACATGTACACTTTTCAGGTAAATATTTAAGGCTGGGCAAAACATCAGCATATATTTCCCATAATAAAACTTCTTAATGATGACAGCACCACATAACAGACAATGGTGGACAAACAAGGAAATCAGAAGCCATCAATACAAGTTTATTCCTCTTGAGCATCATAAATATCTTAAGAGACATGAGTGCTGAAAATCTGAAGTTACCATGGCTAAGAAGGTCATAGTAGGACAAAGGGTGAATGTTAACTGACTTTAAACCTTAGCAGCAAGAGCTTTCTACGAGCGCTTCACTTACAAACAATAAGCTGGATGTCTGCTTAAAGATCTGGGAACCGACCATCCATAGAGCTGTGACTAAAAACAAGCTAAAAGAGGCTAAAAAGCTCTGCGGTGATGCAGATTTGGTGATAACTCTACAAAGTTGGTTCAGTGTTAATACAACCCAGATTCAAAACCAAAGTTGGGACACTGTGCAACCCATATTTATTGCCAAATTGAAGTCATTAGCATCAACTTGTTTACCTACAATGGCTTCTGAAGTCGTGAAACTCGGCCAATCTTTGCCTGTTAGTGACTGACCCTTTCAATCATGACACTTTTTTTTTTTTTTTTTTTTTTACAAAGGAGCTGTTTACCTGTAAAATGTTCCCAAAAAGCCTTATTGGAATGTTGCATAAATTTCCCAATGTTTTGTTAATCCTGTCCCAACTTGAAAAGTGTTGCTGGCACCAAGTTCTTCACAGGCATGTACAAATTCATTGCTGTTTAATGTGGGTTTTTTCCCCCAGGGTACATATATCTCTTGAACATTTATACTCGTTAAATTGGATCACAGTTTTTGACACGTTACCGTGTTACTCTGCAGACAGTGGATCAAAACCTGAGAGATGAGCCATTCAGGGGACATTAAGAAGACAAGAGGGAGAGGATGAAAGATAGGATGAGAGATGGACGAGAACAATTTGTGTCAAGAGGTGGAGGGAAAAGAGAAATTAATGCCCCATTGCAGACTGGAGATACAGGACAAAGCAACTGGTTACTGTAACATTGTGGCACAAATGACCTGCCTTTAAAAGCGGAATATACTTGTGCGATGCGATGACAGGAGTTACTATGATTTCACAATCAGCATAAGATAATGTCAAAAAATAACAATTTTGAAAGTTTCTTGAATTTTTCAAAAGTTTTCAGAAAAATATATTTAGAGGACTTAACAGTGAGACTCTTTTATAACTTTTCTATAACTTTTATAACTGATATAAGAGTATAAAGTGAATTTTTTTTAATTGTAACAGAACTCTAATTTTCTTCAAGTTGGCCATAGGATGTTTTCACTTCATTAGATCAGATTTTTCATTGTAGCATGATTTCAAAAGCTAAACTGCCAATAAATCTGTGTTTATATTAATGCAAATCATTTGGGAATCATCATATCAAGTCAGAACAGTTTCAATTTAAAACTGCTCTGCTTGCATCCTCTATCTCTCAGTTCATTTGGAAGTCTGAAATCTTTTTGTACAAGAAGCTTAATTTTCTAACAGTAATACTTCTTGAGCGCTCTGTGAGCCAAAAAACATAAATATGTACATAAATCAATGGCTGCATAAACTTGTGTATGTACTGCTTTGTACGTAAAATATGTAAAGTCACAGTGAAAAGGAGCACAAGCAGATCTATTCTGACATTGCAACACTTTTGGGCCCCAAAATCTTTCATTTATATCTGTGAGTGCATATCTGCCTTTAATTCCTTGAACTCATAACAGTATTTTACTGCTTTGATGTTATTACTTCAAGGGCTTCATATCAAACTCTTGATACATAAAATATTGAAAAGAGCTTTGAGATCATACCTTGAATTAGCAATGCCACTATAAAAAGTAGGAACAAATATTAACATCAAAGTGTTCTCAGTATCAGAAGTATCCATTAAATGTCAGTGTTTAATATATTATGATACCATACACTGCCTATTCATGATCTGGCTGGTTGAGGTGCAGCAATTTTTGATAGCTGATTCTATCATTGAACTTTAAAATCCATAATTGATTGAAGCAATAGATTCTGTCATATAAACTGAGCAAGAAGCAGAACATGTCTGAGATGTAAATTAGTAAAATAATTAAACGGCATACATTGGAAATACTCAAGTACTTCAGAAATGTTTGCAATATTACAAACAAAATGATTGACTGTCCCTTTCCAGATCAAATGAATGTTGTTTTAAAATGATTATAGAAAATAAATTGTTTTGTGCAGTTTCCGATATTACCTAAATCTGACTTGTTCTTCTAAAACTTTTGAAAACGGCTTTCTTATTATGACGAGTCACACTGCATGATTCTTATTGTCAATTGACATTTTATTGAAAAAAAAACAATATAATATAATGTACAATAATAATAATAATAATAATAATATTAATACAAAAATCTGTACATTCTGTGGTTTTGCAGTACATTTGGAAGACTGACAACAAAATAACTGCAACAGGGTGGGAGGTATGTACACCTGTAGGGTCTGTGGAGCCGGGAAGCCTTCCGTCACTAGTTTTCTTTAGAAACAAACAAAAGAGGTGCAAGATATAAATTTTCTGGATGCAAACTCTTACGCGGCATGCCTACATATGCTGGGGTTACAGTACGTTTGGCTTTCGAACTACACTTTTCAAACTTTCCATTCTCAAGTAAAACTTTAGAACAGAGAGTGAAACCTCAAGTAGTGTCTTATCCAAGTAAAATGAAAAGAGAAAGTGTCCTTGAAAATATTTTACGTGGAGATTTGATATTTTAATAAGGCAGTTAATTTTATACTCCAAACGTCACACTGGAGATTTTCTTATATGTCTCCCTTTTTATAACCTTTTTAAAGCGGGTTTGGCTTATGTAAAAAAGCTTTTTGGCTCAAGTTGAGTCCCCAGAAATCCCCCAGCGGGCCACTGAATTATTATTCATTCAACTTTAATTCTCGTTAATTATCACCTGCAGTAAAGCCTTTTCCACCCTAGTTTGATTTGTATATCTTCAACTTCCCCCCTTTTTGACGTTCCAGATTAAGGCTTGATTAGGTGGCTCAAGATAACGATGCTTAACATTAAAAAAAAAACAAAAACTGTACACACATTCTTGAAAAACAAACCTTATTAAACTCCCTAAACACTCTACCTTTTTGTACCAAATCTAACCAAGTGTTGTTTTTTTAGAAATGCATAACTATGATAATAATACTCTTTGGCATTTTTTATCAACCGTTAAAAAAAGAGAAGCAACATTATAGCAGCACTTTTAAGAACATTCAGAATCTCATATTACCCCAAACGCTTTAAAGTAACCGTTTTCTGTCAGTTTCATGCTGTTAATACTACCATGCTCTATTTCCTAATATGAGCAGGCATGTTTCTTAGTCTGACCGGCAATGAACGGCCTCTCATATCGATCAAAACTGCAAACAATAAAGCAGAAGATCAGGAAATCAGTGCTGTCAAGTCAGAGGATGCTCCTATTCTACAAGACCCTCTCAGAAAGTTGTTGGTTTCAGTTTATTCAAACTTTGGTAATGTCTGTTATGAGACCAGCTCGTGAACAAATACTTGGTTGTACCCTTGTTCCAGACATCTACCTTTTGTGTACTTGCACATTTACAGTATTTTCTAGCAGCACTTGAAAATATATTGTTTAAAAAAACACCTTTCTGAAAGTGCCTCATTCATGCCGGCCAGAGGAACCAAGACATGCCATCTCAACGACCTCTTTCCTCTCTGATATCTTGCAATCACCAAACACTGAGCACACATTCATGGGGACTTCATGGAGAATTCTTCCTTCAATATGCACATGGTTCATAGTGCTGTGTTTTGTCATATTGTATGTAGTCAAAGTTCAACCTGACCCCCTACATACAAAGTCCTAAATCTTGCTGCTTCCCACAGCAGTACCGTTCAGCTAGTCCTCTACCCGAGGCCTTTTGAAGCAGAGAGGTGATTTTAGAAAATCTCTCACATGAGATGTGAGGTCTGATCAGTCATATTTCTGACTCTCGTCTCAGTGGCCGGGGCTCAAGCGGCACTGTGGCCTGGCTGTGTTCAGTCTCTGAGATGTTGTCCGTCTGAGTGCCATCGGGCCCGACGCTTCCCCCATTTCCCTCGTCAGTGTCTTCTTTGTTGTCCAGTGACATCTCATTTTCGTAGCAGAAGGAGTTGGAGTTTGACAGAATGTATTTTTTCTCTGCAAGGTCTCTGGCACTGCAAAGAGGTGTGCTGGGCACCTCGTATGTTTTATGGAAGCGGGAATAGTCCACCTTATAGTAGTTCTTCTCCTCAAAGAGCACAGGCTCAAAGCGATGGCCCCAGAAGATCTCGTTGGCAACATAAGAGCTGCGGCACTGTGTGGTCATGGCTGTCGCCTCAACCATTCCCTCCAAGATGACCACGATTTCAAACTCTGAGTTCTCCAGGTCCTGCTTGCCCATGTTGTAGAAGGGGCTGTCCTCGTTGATCTCGTGGACAATGGTGATGGGGGAAACCAGGAAGATGCGGTCGACTCCACTGTCAAATCCTACATCTATGTCCATCTGATCGAGGGGGATGTACTCTCCCTCCGCTGTCGTCCGGGATTTCAGAAGCTGCGCACGAACATGTGCCTCAACCAGGTGGCTCTTCCTTAGGTTGCCCACACGCCACATCAGGCAGAGCTTGTTGTCCCTCATGGCTACTGTTGCATTGTGACTAAAAACCAAAGTTTCATTCCTCTTCTTAGGCTTTGCCATCTTTGCCATAACAGCACCAATGATGAAAGCATCAATAATGCAGCCCACAATGCTTTGGAAAACCACCATGAAGACAGCGATGGGGCACTCGTCTGTCACATATCTGTAGCCGTAGCCAATAGTCGTTTGTGTCTCAATGGAGAAGAGGAAGGCAGCAGTGAAACTGCTCACGTTGGAGACGCACTTCTGGCCTTTACTTTCTAAGTCACCATGAAAAATGGCCACCAGCCAGAAGACACAGCCAAAAAACAGCCATGACAGGAGGAAGGCGAGGCAGAAGATGAGGAACATCCACCGCCAGCGGATGTCCACGCACGTAGTGAAGATGTCAGCCAAGTATCGCTGACCTTTCTCACTCACATTGATGAACTGCACATTGCAGTGACCGTCTTTCTTTACGAATCTGCTCTGGGGCTGGTGCCTCGTGTGCACCTTGCTCTTGCCGTTCCCATAGCCATTGGGCACTGCCATAGTGGCAAGCTTCATGCCGTCCTCCTCTGATGACACAATGCTGTAGCGGCTGTCTTGCACGCTTCCCATCACCTCAGTCTGGGATGGCTGTGCTGCTTCTGCTTTGGAAAACAGTCTTTGGAAGAGTTTTTGGAAGAAGCGTTGGAGAAACAGTTTTGAAACACTTCTGGGGGACCAACTGTGAGAGGAAATGGTGACAGAATGAGGGGGGCTGAAGGGACTCTTCAGCCTCACTGGTCCGGAGATAGAGTGCAAGGAGAGGAGGATGACAGGTCACTCCTCTTTCATCAGTTGACTGGACCTCATCAAGGGCATCTGCTACAATATAACAGAGACAGGAAACCTTTGTTAGTCGAACTAAACATGAAAAAAAACTTACGGTGAATCAGAGCACTTGATGATGACATTGTCAGAACTGATAACACTGTTTGGTCAGATGTGCGTGCAGCCTGAGAAAACATTAAAAACTTTATACCCAGCATCAGCACAGCCTGCCCTGCCTGTGGCAACATTTCGTCCAGCAGTGCAGTGATGTTTAACCCTCGTCTAATATTTCAGTATTTTCTGAGAGGCCACCCTGTAATTGCACTCCGCTCCCGTCATCGGTCACTTACAAAGTCCACTTGTTTTCTTTGGCTGCCCTGCACTGGCACGATCTTTTCTTGCTGGATTGTGGGTTTCAGCCTGTCTACAGGATCCCATGAACCGACAGATCAAGGGAAAACTTAAGATATGCTGATTTTTTTTTTTTTTAACTATAGTTTTTTGACTGTTACGCCACAAGAAGTTGAACATGTCCTGATTGTTACATAAGGTATCACATTAAGTGCAGACGTATATTGTCAGCAGTGCATTATTAATGCAGGTTTTCACATGTAAAACTTATTCAGGACAATTTCTGTCTGCAGCATAATATTCTGTCTAATGATTTAGGTTATTTTTAATTTTCAAACATTTGCTGGTCCATGTTTGTTAAATAGAATAATTCTATTTATTTATTTATTTTTGGACAGAAAATAAAAATTGGACTTGTCACCTTGATATTATTTAGACTAAATGAATCATCAGTTAATTATGAAAATCTTTTTCATCATAGGTTGGACATTTAGATTTTATGAAGCAGTTTCATCAGTAATCTGAAGAACTTTTTTGCAGAATGGGAGCAGCAATCCAAAAAAGATTCTACACAACTTCATGTCAGCCTTACAGGTTTGGGTCTTCTGCTCTGTTGTTTCAGGGGAAAATGTGAGTCTTTTCTTTGGCTGTGCAGAAGAGACGCACAGCTTGTTGACTCTCACAGGGTCCTCTGGGACCTTTCTTCTCCGCTGCAGTAATGGCTATCCTGAGAGGATTCTACAGCACCACTCATTAGTTTTGGCTGTCCTGGTAACAAAATATAAATTGACCTACTGCAGTCACCGTGGTGTCTGTTTGGTTCTGTGTTTGTTTTTTTTTCTGCTAGGATGGACTTCTGTCCAAGGCGTGACGGTTTAAGATGAGGAGAAGCTTGTAGTGAAATAAACTTCTCCAGACCTACTGACTCACACTGTAGTTTCATATCTGCAGAAAATTCAACTGGCTGATGCAATTTATCTGCAAGGCTTTTACATACATCTGTACTAAATTCCAAAACAAGCTTTTCCAAGTGGATTCTAACATGCACGCGCCATCAAACCCACTGACTCTGGAGTGCATTCTGTTCTCAGATTGTTGATATGTTAACATGTTTCCTTCCTCTTTCTTAGGTTCATAATTCACAGCCAAATCTGTACTTTTGATAAAGCGTGAACATTTTTGAGAGATTCTCTAGGAAATTCTTTACTTAAAGTAACAAAAAGTGTGCACAACAATAATTATTCTTATGTAGTGTAGTGTTTTAAAGCGTCTGTTGGGGGACGGAGCTGCTCTCAGAATGAACCAAATGCCTGCGACAAATGTTAACAGGTGCGGGGGAAAAAAGAGCTGACTTCTGATGCAATCATTCCCGTGCGCACGCACGCACACACACACACACACTCTCCTCAGACTGGGAGACACATGCTGCACGTTTCAGCCCAGGACCTCACAACGAAGACTTTCTGAAATTCCTGACACGAGAAGAGGGGGGAGAGAAACTTTTGGCGCGTCTTCGTACACTTGTGGCAACAGAAGTCGTGCGTAAAAGCCAGGATGTCGGCGCGCAGAATCGAGCAGACTTGATCTTTGCTAAAAAGATAACGGCTCTGACGTGCACAAAGCTGTCTCAAGAAAACTATTATTGCATGAGAGGACTTTATCAAAGACAGGACATATCTACCTGTTCCTCATCTGTGGACCTGTTGGATGCAGCTCGCTGAAATATAATCCAGACGCGTTTTGTCCTCTGCGTCCTTTCCTTATTGCTAATTTTATTATTATTACTATTGTTAATTTAATTTGTTTAGGCCGAGCAGGATAAAGTGCGGAACTTCCCTCACATCTCTGGAGAACCGGTCTCGGTTATGTGCCTCGCGCTGAGTTCTCTCAAAGCGTTTTAAACGGACACGCACCGGCACGGCCCGCCCCCCGTTCCGCGCCCGGCCAATGGAGAGAGGCGGGCCGCGCACACTGCCAAACGGGCGCAACGACAACTGCGCGTCTTTGTGTTTGTGAGCGTTTGATCAGTAGGATGTGAGCAGAAACACAACATGGAAACAGTGACGAGAAAATTTGAATTTAATGGATCAGTGGCGTGTTAAATGTCAGGCGGGGGTTAAGGTTTGGATGGTGGAGAGGTCAAAGAGTTCAAAAACTTAAAATATCAACCAAAATTTTATATCAGAAAAGCATGGTTTATTTCTTTTTTCAATCCATCTTGGTTATAAAAGGTTACCAGAAAGTTTCACATTCCGCTTTAGCCTAGATGACACATTATCTAAAAATTCATGTCAAAACAATAATTGATCTTTGTTCTGCAGAGGCTTTAAAATCCAAAGAAAACGTCACCCTTTCTGCTAGTTATCACCTGCTGCTGTCCGTGCTCCCTCTCCCTTCATTTCTGTGATAGTTGTTGCTTTTATAGATGTTATTTTTTTAAAAATCGGGTATGGAAAATGTGTTCTGTTGGAAAGAATGACTCACTCAATAAAAGCCCAACGTGCCTGTATTATGATATGACTGTCTTTCTCCACTGAGCTATCGGGTTGCTTCGGATGTTTAGACTATGCATCTGTTGCCCTATAATTTTAGGTCAGCCTGGGTGCGTGTTGTCTTAAAGCCATTGACTAAATCATTCTCCTTGCTCACTATTTCGTGATAAACATTAACTGCATGTTTCTCAGCTGTGCTCCTGAACTCCTGTTTTTTTTTTTATTAATTTTATTTTTAGAGCTAGATATTTATAGTATCACATATATTTAGCCCAAACCATCTGTGTGGGTGAACTGCACACGTTGTGTGTGTTTGCTTTCCATGCCCAATTTCCCGCAATAAGGAGAACGTTGCATGCAGGGAGCCAGTGCTGCGTGTGGACCACAAGGTGGAGAGCTGGAGACTAAAATTAGCCAGTGATTGTGTCACACACACACACACACACACACACACACGGAGGTCTAAATTGTTCATGCAACTTATGTCATTGCAGCCCCAGGAGGACTGAGATGAAATGTGTGAGTGTTGACTGTTATTAAAATTATATTCTAAAATGCTCAAAGACATTTTTCTACATCCCAGAACAGATGATCCTGTCATTAGGCTGTTAAACTAATTAATGAATTAAATTTCTGTTTTCCAAACTCTATTTTTACCAAGAGCCATGTATCCCATTTAAAGGAGAAGTCCAGTATTTTTAAAACCCTACGTCCTATTTCCTGGTTTTTTAGGCTCTGAAATGAAACAAAATACATCTTTTTAGGATAATTACTCCCGTATGAAGTTGTAGGGCTGTTTAGCTCAACAAAGCCATACAGTCAAAAGCTAAAACAACAAAGCGTTTTTTCTCAGTGCCTTACCTCACGGTCATTGCCGCCTTGGACCACAGTGGCACCAGCCGCTTTTAAAAATGCTTTGCCCTCCCGCAGAATCCTCCAGTATGTAGCCGCTATTCAGGGTAGTTACAATGCAGAAAACGAGGAGGCAGAAGCCACGGCTGCTGGTGAACGACGCCAGGACAAAACACTGCCGCCCAGAAACTACGGTGAATACCGACCACCTGCGTCTCTATCCATGTGCAAGTCCATCCATCCATCCATTTTCTACCGCTTATCCTGTTAGGGGTCGCGGGGGGGGGCTGGAGCCTATCTCAGCATCTTGGGGCGAAAGCGGGGTCACCCTGGACAAGTCGCCAGTTCATCGCAGGGCTGACATATAGAGACAAACAACCATCCACACTCACATTCACACCTACGGGCAATTTAGAGTGACCAATTAACCTACTAACCCCCAGGTTACATGTTTTTGGACTGTGGGAGGAAGCCGGAGTACCCGGAGAGAACCCACTTAGACACAGGGAGAACATGCAAACTCCACACAGAAACGTCCTGACCCGGGATCCAACCCAGAACCTTCTTGCTGTGAGGTGACAGTGCTAACCACTGCACCACTGTGCCGCCCTGTGTGCAAGTCAGATGTTCTAAAATCACATTGGAATCAGACGATGAGAAGCCAGGTTCAAACCTGCATAGACAGTTTGGTGCAATGGTGCAGGTAGCTTTCTTGAATGAATGCCCTCTATTGGACAAAATGTGCAACAAACACGGTGTTAAATAGTGTTTTGTGAAAATTAGTATTGAACATATTGCACAATAACTGTAAAAACACATTCATTGACAGACATTGTGATGAATTGTTTTGGTCATTTAAATTTGCTTCACAGGCACTTTGTGAGGAAGAGATGAGAAAGATGACAATCTGAACCATCCAGCTTATTAAAATGGACGAGTTCGTTCGTTCTCTGCTGCCTATCCAGGTCCGGTTCATGAGAGATGCAGTCTGAGTAGGTAGAGTCAGACGCTCCTCTCCCCGGGCCACTTCCACCAACTCCTCCAGGGGGACACCAAGGCATTCTCAAGCCAGTCGAGAGATATAATCTTTCCAGAATGTCCTTGGTCTGCTCTGGGGTCTCCTCCCAGATGGGCATGCCCAAAACACCTCCCCAGGGAGATGCCAGAAGGCATCCTAACCAGATGACTGAGCCCAGCCACCCTGTGAAGGAAACTCATTATGGCCGCTTGTATTCCCGATTTCATTCTTTAAGTCACTATGCAAAACTCATCACAACAGGTGAGAGTTGAAACATAGATTGACCAGTAAATTGAAAGCTTTGCCTTCTGACTCAGCTCTCTTTACCACAGTGAACCAGTTTAGCGTCGGCATCACTGCCGAAGCCGTCCCAATCCATCTGTCAATCTCCCGCTCCATTTTGCCCTCACTCATGACCAAAACCCCATGACCCTTGAATTCTTCCACTTGGGGCAGCAACTCTTCCCCGACCAGGAGTAGGCAATCTGATCCCCCAGTCACTTCAAAATTTATATTTTACTCATATTTACATTCTATGTGCTTGTATGTTTCTTTACCCTTTTTCTTGAGTCTGATTCGGCTCTAGAGCTGCTCATGTTCCATCTCTCCTCTAATCAGATCGGCATGCCATGTGCTTTGATGATGCTTTGCACAAAAATATTTTATTTACAGTCCGTAATCACTGCCGCTATGTTAGTAATTCAGTGGGCTTCTTGTTCTGCTCTGTCACACAGAAAGAAAGCAGTTGGTGACTCGGCAGATGGAAACAAGGTTGTCACAGTAATTTAGCCCTGTTATGGTGTCGCGCTTGAATAACATGATTTTTGGATTAATCTATTTTGAATAAGGGATTAAAAAGTTTTTAATGAGACCACATAGTTATGGGAATCAAAGCAGCAGAGCAGCGTCTGGTTACTGTTCACTGTCTGGTTCTTTTAGACAAATCATGACCCCCTCAGTCATAAGACATTCAGACATCACTTTATTGTGATTGTTGACTTGCCTTATGAGCAATATTGTTTTGATTTTTCATAAAACCCAGCCTAATTTTTGTTTTCATGAAGTACTTGTGGATATAAATATATGTGGTTAGCAAAAATTGAAAACATTCACATGAATACAGTTCATTAGCTTTTGTATGAAAAAGTTAACACCCTGATAATTACTAAACAAAAGAAATTACACCACAATGAACATAAGACAACCTAAAATTCAACATGTTTTTGATATAAACTCTCATGGCTTTGCTCATAACAGGAAACTTTTCTCCAGTTGCCCTTATAACTTCAGTTTGTTTACTATCAGCAGTGATCAGACTTCAACCTTTAGTGACTGTTAATCAAAATCATGTGACAAAGAGGATTAAATCATTTTCACGTTAGAAACATTTATACTGCAGTTCTGTAGTTTTAGGTTTTATTCCCAGTAGTGTTTTTTTTGTTTGTTTTTTTTTACATAATTGCTTTTTAACACAGAATATAAACAGTCGACAAAACAGAGCTTCTGATTGTGTTGTCTCATCGCAAGCCCCATGTAGAGTATAAAAACAAGTTTTTCCCCCACTTAATTATGTATATCACTTTAGTCTACAAAAACCTTAATCTGAACAGTAACCCCGTATAGATATCTATAGTCGTCATCTAGTCGTTTCTTTTCGTTTTCTGCCGCTTATCCGTGTCCGGGTCGCGGGGGCAACAGCCTGAGCAGGGAGATCCAGACGCTCCTCTCCCCAACCACTTCCACCAACTCCTCCGGGGGGACACCGAGACGTTCCCAAACCGGCCAAGAGATATAATCTCTCCGGCGTGTCCTCGGTCTGCCCCGGGTTCTCCTCCTGGATGGGCGTGCCCGAAACACCTCCCCAGGGAGACGTCCAGGAGGCATCCTGACCAGATGCCCGAACCACCTCAACTGGCTCCTCTCAATGCGGAGGAGCAGCGGCTCTACTCTGAGCTCCTCCCGGATGTCCGTGCTCCTCACCCTATCTCTAAGGCTGAGGCCAGCCACCCTGCGAAGGAAGCTCATTTTGGCCGCTTGTATTTGCGATCTCATTCTTTCGGTCACTACCCAGAGCTCATGACCATAGGTGATAGTTGGGACGTAGATTGACCTGTAAATTGAAAGCTTTGCCTTCTGGCTCAGCTCTCTCTTCACCACAACGGACCGCTTCAGCGTCCGCATCACTGCCGACGCTGCTCCAATCCGTCTGTCAATCTCCCGCTCCATTTTCCCCTCACTCGTGAACAAGACCCCGAGATACTTGAACTCCTCCACTTGGGGAAGCGACTCTCCCCCGACCCGGAGTGGGCAATCCACCTTTTTCCGGCTGAGAACCACGGCCTCAGATTTAGAGGTGCTGATCCTCATCTCCGCCGCTTGACACTCGGCTGCAAACCGTCCCAGTGAGAGCTGGAGGTCACTGTTCGATGAGGCCTACAGGACCACGTCATCTGCAAATAGCAGAGACGGAATCCGGAGGCCACCGAACTTGACTCCCTCCACCGCTTGGCCTGTGCCTAGAAATTCTGTCCATGAAAATTATGAACAGAACCGGTGACAAAGGACAGCCTTAGCGGAGACCAACCCTGACTGGGAACGGATCTGACTTACTGCCGGCAATGCGAACCGAGCTCTGGCTCCAACAATACAGAGATTGTATTGCCCGTAACAAAAGGCCATCTACCCCATACTCCCGGAGCACCCCCCACAGGACACCTTGAGGGACACTGTCATAAGCCTTCT
>KV751350.1:4092886-4112236 GCA_001698575.1 Mola mola | reverse complement strand
ACCCTCAATAGACAGAGGTGGGATGCTCTAATGTGCTCAACACAGCTGTGGATGTAGCACTGGTGATAAAGCAATGTTGATTTGTCACAGTGGTAAAATTTATTTTGAGTAAAACTCAAATGGCACCATCATCTAAAAATTTGGTTTATCTGCAAAAAAACTTCCCATCTGCTCATATGTTTATTGTTTTTAGTGTTAATTTGCAAATGTTAGCATGCTTACATGCAAAATAGTAAACACAGTATAAATCAGGGGTGTAACGAGGCACTGCGAGGTGGTTGAAAATAAAAAAAAAACTGGTTTAGATGTTATATGAAATGTTTATCAACAGCAGGGGGGCGCTGATACTCTATACCGAGACACGGATTTAAGGATTTAATTTAAGTCTCATGCTTGATTTCCAGAAGTTAAGTAACCTAGCTTTAAGACAGAAGATTTTTTTATTTTCTCATTTACAAAAAAAAGGGAAATGTGCGTTGTTTTGTCTGAAAATAATTTGTCTTAAATCTCATTTTGTCAAAAAAAAAAATCGTTTATCGTGAAACCAGTATTGTGAATTGTATTGAATAATGAGGCGAGCAAATCAGTCAAATGTTACATCCCCAGAATTTCAAATTTGTCATTCTTAACATGTTAGCATCCTGACACTAGCATTTAACACAGTGTTTTGTAATAATGGATGTCCAAAGTCAATTTTATGAAGGATTCATAACTGTGGAACTTTTCCTGAAGCCTACAAAAGCTATTAATATGTCTGTCAAGTCATCTCAACATTTGATGCAGCCTTGGAAGACATTCTAGAAACTTGCAGTCTGCAAAGAGATAATCATGTGATGCATGGTAGCATTCTCTCTAACAGGTACAAATACCTGCCTACAATGTAAAACTTCTCCTGTTTTCAATAAGCCCACGTATTGCCTTTGTGCTGGATGAGCAGTTGTCTCGGTGCCTACAAGGTTAAAAGCTTTAACAAACAAATACCAGCTTTGTGGGTCACTAAAACCCACAGACCTTAGCGCCTTCCACATTCTCACAGTGGTCCTTATGAAGCCAAAGATGGCCACAGTGAATGAGATTAGCATTCTTCATATTACTTTGTAGCAGTTAATTCTTTGAGCAAATGGACAATCAACTTATTGTTTTTCCACCTTAAACGTCATGGCTCTCCTTTATATTTCTTCACTTGTCAGTTGGTTTGGCACAGTCAAAGTTTCTCTGTGTTGATATTCTGCTTGAGATGGTGAAACTGCTGGTTCAGGGCGACTGTCATTCACATGTTCCACAGTGACCATCGGAGGCTTCAGAAGCTTATCAGGATGATATTTTACTTGTGACCTTGGAGAGGGTCGTGGAGAAGCTCTGGGTGAATGTCTCGGAGACAACCGTAGCTGCTTCTTGTGTTCGTACTCTTCGGCGCTGACCATGGGCACCAGCACTTTAGCCGTTTGATTGAACAATGTGTAATCAACTCTGTAGTGCCTCCTGCTGATCCTGATCATCTCCTGGAACAACTCACCCCAGAGGATTTCAATTGGAGTGTACGAGGTCCGGGTCTGATGAAGCATGCCTGTGGAGTCATCAGTGTAGGTAAAAGACACCACTAGCTCAAAATCGGCTTTCCGCAGATCTGCCAAGCTCATCTTGTAAAATGGGCTGCCGGCTTCAATCTTGTGGATGATGGTGGTAGGTGTGACCAGGACAATGTCTCTCTGCTGTATCACCAGATCTTCGTATGTCACGTCCATCTTCCCTGTGGCATGCACTGTGGAGCGAACGATTTGGGCTTGAGCCGTCCCCTCCACCAGGTGGTGCCTGCGAAAGTCTCCGACCCTCCAGGAAAGACACAAGTTACCATCATGGAGATTGATGACAGCACAGTTGCTGAAGCCCACTGTCTGTGCCCTTTTTCTGGCTGAAGCCATTTTGGCAACAACAATTCCGATGACAAATGTGTCAATGAAGCAGCTCATGACATCTTGTACAGTGACAATGATAATGGCAATCATGCAGTTCTCAGTCATTCCTCTGAAACCATAGCCAATGGTGGTTTGGGTTTCAAGGGAGAAGAGGAACGCTGCAGTGAAGCTGCGCACTTCGTACATGCAGGGTTCATTCGTGTGGTCTTTGATATCATTGTGAGCGAGAGCGATGACCCAGAAGAGGATGCCGAAGAAGAGCCACGACAGGATGTAAGACAGGGCAAAGATCAGGAACATCACCCTCCATCTGATCTCCACCAAAGTGGTGAAGATGTCGGTCATAAACAGCATCCACTCTTCAGGAACATGGCGGAACATGACATTGGAGCTGCCTTCTTTGCGTATGTAACGGTATTTAATTGGTTGAGTTCCTTTCTCTGTCTTTACATTCATGTCGTCAGCAGAGTTCACTGATGTATATTGTTTGTGCATCTTCCAAAATCTGTAGAGAAGATGGCAAAGAACGTTTAGCAGTTTTATTCATCAGAGTGACTTGCATATCTTCCCACATCAACACCTTTACTTTGAGCTATTGTGTTAAAGCCACATCTAGGTATTTTTGTTCATAGATGACATTGCTGTCTGTAGAGTATTTTTTAGTGGCACCTCTGGGGGTGCACAGTATAACTTTTTGAAATAATAAAATCCAGGAAATCAATGAGGACTTTAAGAGAATTGGTTAGACTGGTCTGTTTACCTTCAACCCAGGAGTGAATGAGACACTAATCAGAGTACAAAATCATCAGCTTTCTAACCGTTACCAATTTGGACTAACAGGTTTTTAGTTTTGTTTTTCAGCTGACCCAAAACTTAGAGCTGATCAATGTGAGTAATGCAGGTCATGACAACAGGAGATGCAAACAAGAGCTACTGAACACTATCTATTTTCTGACCCACATGAGAATTCAGGAGTTATTAACAGAAATTTGACACTGAAATTCAGACTTTGTCTGGACTGTAAGTTGCTTCTGCACCAGTTTAGAGTGTTTACCATTTCAATTTTCCTCTTCAAGCAAAGTGAGCCATAAGATCACAGATGAACTGTGAAAACATACATGTGTGACTTCGCAGCTGACTGAAAGCTGCCTGCATGTGTTTGAACATTCGGAAATAAAAAATTTGTGACCAGAACAAGCAGTAGAGTGTCTTATATACAGTATTTATACATACAGTCAACCAATAGCTTAATTAAAGAATGTGTTGATGCTGCACTTCCTCAAAGAGCATTTCCTGTTCTTCTCAGAGAGAGAACAGCCGTTCACTTGAATTAATCTTTTTTTTTTTTTTCCAGCCAATGATGTTGGAGGAAGCAATTAACAGCAGTTATTTTTTTTGTGTATTACTGTTAGTCTTTCACTCCTGCAATAGCTAATATGAGTACAAAATGAGCAGCACTCTGTTGAGAGTGACTTTTGACAGGACAAAAAATATCCCTGACAGGGGAAAACAACAGTCTGTTGTGCTGCCAGTTTTTATTTTTTTTTATATATTTTTTTCCATTATGGGTTATAATTTCATTCACATGTCTTCTTTCATGTTTTGTCTCCCTTTTCGTCTGTGCTTTGATTACTCTGGGGGTCTATATTTAGACAGAAATCTGGGAATGTTTACCACATATGATTTTCTTTTTCCTTCCTCTCTGTACTCTGTCAATACATTTAATCACAATGGGGCAGTTGCCCAGAGATCCAAACCCACTGTAGTAGTTACTTAAGCTCCTACTTTTTTCTGCTGCTGATGTGCAGCTTTATGCCATTGATCATTTTTCTTTCTGTGCAATAAGCTGAGGACTGTAGTGGATTGAGCACATCAGTGGTAGGAGTTTATTCTTTGTCAGTGTAGGATTTAGGAAGTTATTTATTTAAACAGTTAAATTCTCTAAACAGTGTTGATGGAGACATCAACATGGTATTAGCTTACTCATATTTATGGGTTTCAAACAGTGAAGTAGAACTTTTGAACGTAGCTAATACTAGTGTTAGCGTTAAATCTGTGTTAGATGAACTGTTATTGTTTAAAAAAAACATACAGCAACCCGAATGGGACTGAACAGAGCATCTGACAAAAGACGCTCGACGACAGCACCAAGGTGGTTTTCTTGGCCTTTTTGGCCCCTGACAACCCTTGGCTGGGTTTGCGAATAAGCTATCTGAATTGCTAACCAAGTTAGTTTTAACTGTCTAACAGCCACTGCAGGTCATGTTATCTGCCCTGTCATCAAACTGGCCTCAGTTCATCTCAGAAGATGTGTTTGCTGGCCAGCAAAGTTAGTAACAATAAACAGATATATTTTTGTGATATTAATGGTTGAAAATGTTTAGAGCTAGCTAGGTTTTTTTACTTGTTTGGGCTCATATTGTTAAGTAGACCACCATGTGACAGTGAATGTGATCTAAAATAGTTAAAAAGACATGTTTCACTACAGCTTGAATTCAATTCCACTTTAATAATGGTGTTAAATTATACTAATGTTTCCATGCAAAGTGTTGTCCAAAGTAAACACCC
The DNA here is from genome assembly GCA_001698575.1 of Mola mola. Lineage (NCBI taxonomy): Eukaryota > Metazoa > Chordata > Actinopteri > Tetraodontiformes > Molidae > Mola > Mola mola. Next base: position 4,107,752 of record KV751350.1, on the reverse strand, counting down.
AAAACCTTTTTTTCTAGTTGGAGGTCAAACAGCTGTCAGAGGGCCAATAATGGCAATGCAACATGACTGACCTGCTCTAAGTTAGCAGGAGGAAAAATTAATGTGGAAACTGAAATAGTGTGATGGTGAGATCCCGGGCAGAGGAAGGATCAATCACAGCTAACCACTGAGAGCATTCTCTATGTTCAAAACAAATGGAATCACTGCTATCTGACTTCTGAGTGAACCAGCTTCCAGTTGCTGACTCCATCTGGCGTCTACACTGCCAGACTCATGCCACAAGGTCATTGAACTAATTTCCCATTAGATTCCTATATTCCCCTCTTAAATACCTCCATGTGGATAAAAAGAGATGAACGCAGCGTCCTGCTATGGTTCCTCAGTTACAAACACGTTTGTCTAAAAAGTTTTTGGATGGGATTTAACATAAAATTTTAAATACATTTTCTATCAACTTTTCATATGTCACCACCATGACGTCACTTCAATGAAGTATCTTTAATTTTGTGCAGGCTGCTGTGAATTTTGGTACACACTTCCAGTATTGTTTAATTACAATAACTTTGTTGATCCTATAACTTTCCATTGAGAACCATAATTATGTAAGATTTCAGAATTTTCTCCAACATTTTGACTATCACTCATTTGATTCAACACTACAATACCAACATTTTAACTATTTCAATTCAATGTTAGCAGATGGGATATGGGTTAAACCAAAGTGTACTACTTGGTATTGTAGTTAAGTTAAGTTTAATTGGTTGGTTGGCAAGCTTAGACAAAAATTAATTGACCGATTTTATTGAAATTTTCATTAAAGGTGTGCTTTGGCCCAACCGAGATTAGATTTTGGTTGTCAGAGGTCATTTAGCATGTTTTTGGCCATATTTCCAAAAATAATCAAAAAAGAGATGTGCAACTGGTGTCATTTTGTAACTGACAAAGCTCGCTACATCCGATTAACATTTGGGCTCTTAAAACACTTTTTGGCATTCTTTTGAAGTGGAGTCTAGTTTTACTCACTGAGCAATATGCAGTGGTTGACAGTAACTGCATTTGAGTACTTCCATTTTCCACTACTATAATTTTTTTTCACTTCAATTATTAGTGATAGTGTAACTTAACTATGATGTAAGATTATTGATTAAGATGGAACTGATCCCTCAGGGGAAACTCACAAGCTGATAAAACCATTTTTAACAGCTTCAATATTAAATTGTTGAACACATTAATCCATTAATTGTTTAATCTGACAGGAAAATGTTCCTTATTCTGAAATACACCCTCCTGTTTGATGAATACTTCAACTTTTTATTAAGGTATATAAAAAATTTTAAAAGCATGACATTTCCTTTTTATTGAATGTTTGTACAGTCCTGAATGTCAGCCTTCGCAATGGCCTGCCTTGTGTCAATCCACTAGGTTGAGCTGTTTTCTGCACATTCATTCTCATCGGCGAGCGACTGATCTGAAGCAAGCAGTTCTGTGTACAAAACTTCATGCTGAACACCACCTGACCTTTGGCACAACGTTTCCACAGTAAACAAAGCTGTGATGGTTTCTGTTTCTGAGTTTTCACCGCATTATTTTCTGACAGTCGCTTTCTGTAGTCATGCTGCAGGTCTGTCGTCGACTGCTTACGACTGGAATCGAGGGATGAACTCTGGAAACAACTTAGGCAATTGGTTTGTTTCCTCTCGTGCTTGAGGCACTTACAACTCCATTACACGCTCACTTGCTTCAAATGACATTGTGCCACTCATCTGTGGTTCATTGGAACAGAACCTTGGACATGGGTGGCCAGTCTTAGCTCTGCCCTGGAGCTTTCTGCCACCTCTTAATGACCTCCAAAAACTCAGCACTGCAAAAGATTTCTATCTAACAAAGACTCTTGTCCTCTGGCTCGGTGGGAGAGCACGACACTGTTTCAGGACTCTTTCTAGAAGAATTGCACAAGAAATTTTCCTGAGATTCAAGGTTGAAATTCCATATTTAAGGCCCTAACTCTGAAACTTCAGTACTTTTTTTTTGTACATAATCAAGTCAGGAGAAGTCTTGTACTTCCATTCCTGAAGGTTAATGGCTTATCCAAGCTTCAAAGTACCGAGCAGATCAGAGCATGTTTTGTTTCTCTCCATCAGAAATCACTTGAGGAACCATATGGAAGATTTAATTGTCTTTTTTTTTTTTTTTTTTTTTATTCACTATGACATCTTTCTCTCTGATCAGATCCTTGAAAGTGAATTAAACTGTTTTATTTTAGCAGTCATACACAATCTTTACTGGCCGATAATACAGATTTCTTTTATTGATTTACCAATCCCACCATGTACTCAGTCTGATTGGCTCCTTGCAGCCTCTTTGAGACTGCAAACTGTCAGTAAAAGAAAGACCAACATGACATTCAGGATGACCAGTTGTGCAATGTTTCACCTTTTAAAAGATAAATATTTTCATATTTATGAAACATAGTCAGTCCTGTTATGTCAGCGATGATGTCTCCACATTCACATATTCACATATTGACAATAAACTTGACTGGGCAAAGAACACTGACACACTATACAGGAAGGGCCAGAGTCGTCTCTATTTTCTGAGGCGACTGAGGTCCTTCAACATCTGCCGGACTATGCTCAGAATCTTTTATGAGTCTGTGGTGGCTAGTGCTATTCTCTATGCTGTTGCGTGCTGGGGCAGCAGGCTGAGGGTGGCGGATGCCAACAGACTCAACAAACCGATCCGCAAGGCCAGTGACGTGGGAACGGAGTGTGACTCTCTGACGGTGGTGTCAGAGAGGAAGATGCTGACTAAGCTACGGACGATCTTGGACAACGTCTCACACCCACTTCATGATGTGCTGGTCAGGCATAAGAGTACTTTCAGTGAGAGACTTATCCCACCTAAGTGCAAGACTGAACGCCACAGGAAATCATTCCTGCCTGTGGCCATCAAACTGTACAACTCCTCCCTCTGAATGGCTCTTGGACCTTTTCAGTCCCTCAGATCATTCATATTTATACTGCAGTTCTCATACACTATTTATTTTGTGTCGCACATTTATTTATTTTACACCGTTCACACCTTACTGTATATACTCTGTATATACTCTTTTTATTAATGTATCTCTTCTATGCTTGCAAGGAGCACCTGTAAAGAAACAATTTCCCCTGGGGATAAATAAAGTATTCTGATTCTGATTCTGACATTCACATCATCTTTACACAACACTCCTCTTGTTCTAATCAAATTATATCGAACTGTCGTAGCATCATAGCAGTTCATCAAATAGTCAGGAAATGTGTTTTCTTTTTCTGCCTGCACTACATTTATATTACTGCATAAAACACTGCAACCACACCATAATCCTGCATTTGTGAAAAAGTCACATAATTTCATTTTTCCTATAATCCTATAGATTAGGTTTTACCACTATATAAAACACTGCCCTCATAATTCTGTTTTTAAAGAATAAAAACTGCCAGTAAATAGAACATTACAGTTTTTCTGTCTCATGAGTTTGAATTTGATCAGATATCATTGTGAAACATCATCCCATATATTACATATCACCTTGACCACATCTTATTTTGTTTTTAATCATTCAGGCATTGTATTACTGCTGTTAAAACTGGATCAGATTACCGATTGTTCCACTTTCCACAACCTTTAGTTGTTGCCTCAGATTTTTATCAGCTAAGTGGGACACCTTCACACAACCAGCAACTTCTGGTTCTACACAGGAATAAACGGCACGCGCTAGGAAGTTTAATTATTCAATAGTACATTGAAGTATTTTAAGAACATGCCATTAATATGTTTCAGAGCAGTGAGTACAATAACATGCTTGGAAAAGTCCACAATAAATTAAATAATATATCCATATCCACATAACCACACCTCTGTATTCAGACCCTCTTCTCCAGATTTGACATAGAAATCTGCAGCCTACCAATGAAGTTTCTGACCTGCATGAGTTCACCAGAAATGGATTTTTGATCAGTTCCTACCTTTTTTGTCCTTTTTGGATAGGTGAGAGCTGAAGCTGTAGCAGGGATATCTGTACAAGTAGAAAAGCTCTCCGAAGGGCTGTACAGTGTCACTAAGAGTAAACCTGCTGGAATGAGGCAGCTGACTGGGAATTAACACCTCCTTCTAGCATCACATGGTGCCACACACATAGGTGAGTGTGCAGGTAAATGCAAATATGCATGAGCGTGTCTTCAGCTTTGTGTGTCTGATTGGAAGCAGTGCTTTAAGTGATAAGTTTTTATATCAATAAATAAACATTGCTAACATAGATGAGGAGAGGTTTATGACAAATAATGTAGCCAGCTACCTGGAAGCAATCCAGATATTTTGGCTTCACTTTTTGGAAGCTCCCATGTCAGTGTTTAATACTGAAATACCCCAATAATCACTGATTTACCATGACAATGTTTGCAGATATTTATATTCCCCATAGGATGAGTCATGATGGCTTCGGTGTTCCATGACTCGATACGTTGGTTTATGAATTCAAGTCAATCTTATTTATATAGGGGCTGTTCACAACAAAAGTCATTTCACTTAATGTGGAAAGCAGGACTATATCAAACACTTTAATAATGAGTTAGTTTAGTTATTAATTTGGAAAGACCTGATATTTCCCCACCAACAAGTTCACTGCGACATTCGGAGGAAAAAAGAAGGGAGAAACCTTCGAGCAGACTCCGGTTGTAGGTGGGCTGCTATCTGCCTTGATCATACAGAGCGAGCGTGAAACAAGGACGGTATGAGGTACGAAGGTGGAGACGGGTACAGAGGGATGCATAGCTACTATAATAAAATCAGGACACATGTTACTGATAGCAATAGCAGTAGCTTTAGTAACTGTAGTATATTTGTAATAGAAAAAAATAGCAGTAGCAATTGCAATGATAAGAACTAAAGGATGGGACTCCACCAAGGCCAACCAATCTCCTCACACTTTAGTATACCAGCAAACTTTACTCACAGTGCAATGTTTGTGTTATAATTATGATGGTGTCCACATGCTGATGTGTTTTTCATTTCAACAAGGCTGCTTGATCTAATTTTATAATTTCCTCTGTATCTTAAACACCGTTATTAATAAATACAAGTTTCATCCCTTTAAAAACAGGAAAAAAAAATACTTGATTGTTCCTGAGGCCATTTCCCACCTCTCCTCAAAATTTCATCAGAATCTGTTGGTAGGTTTTTGAGTTATCCTGTCGACAAACAAAAGAACAAAAGCTGGCACAAACATAACTTCCTTGGCGGAGGTAATAATGATATGAGTTGTGGGCATCAAGCAGGACGACAGTAGTAGGTCCAGCTAAAGTTAGCATGCTGAAATGCTAAGCTAAAATTGCTGTACCAAAGATAGATCCACTGGTGAAATGGCTCCAACTCCAGTGTGCACTGAGGAAGTGAGAACAGCTTCAATATCGGGTTTAGCTTCAAGCACAACCTTACACAACTGTTTTCAGCAGCCACTTGCCTCCGTCACCTGCACTGTTCACACAATAAACATGAACACCAGCAGGGGAAAGGTCACATTGACCTGACAGCAGTCTCTCATTTCCAATGTCCCAGATCTGTTTGTGGGTACATAAGAAAGACAGCCTGTGTTATCACAATATGGAGCTAGAAGCAGTTTCCTCACTCCAAGCACAATGCCACAATCAGTGCACATCCAGTTTTGAAACCTGAGTGACGCCTTTTGCTCGGGACAATGAGTAGAGTTTGGTTGCAAAGCGGTTATGAAAAGGGAGAAGCAGAGATAATATGAGTTAAATTCTGTAAGTACTTTCAGGCTTGGAATAAGGGGTCTTTGTACACAAAGGAGAGAGTTTATTCACCAAATTTTAAATTTGTAGCTATGAATGTAAGTGTATGAGCTGAAGGAGGTTAAATCCTTCCAAACAAACAAATATTTTAAACATTGTCACCTTATCTAGGTAAGCCCGGGCTTATGATAAACTTTTACACAGGAGCACATGTGCCCCTAAATGAAAAGAATGAAAATTTAGTTGTTGCAATCAAATGACAAAGATTTTTATTAACAATCATAGTAACACGTTGACTATGCCTTTTTGATGTTGAATAGCAGTTATCCAGCTGCTTTTTTTTCCTAGACCGTTTGGCACGCTTAGAGGTCCACCAGCAGTCCAAATTGAGGTTTTCAAGATTTTCTCATTTTCAGTCATTCTGCATTAGAATTAAATAATAAATTTAGAAAATGGCAACCATCACAGAGAGGCATGCAATACTGTCTAACATGTATGCTGTGCCATGTCATTGGTGGAGAGTACAATCAGATATCAAATCCCAATAAACTCCTGAATGTAGCCACACTCACTCATGCATATTCACATTTACCTGCACTCACCTGTGTGTTTGACACCAGAGGAATAATATACATTTTAAATTTTGCGCTGAAATGTCTCTATTAGGGGCGGTAGACATTAGAGCAGTATCCTGCTGTGAATTGGTGGTTTGGACCAATAAAGATGTAGACCTCCTGATAAACTACTTACATTTGAATGTATTCACTGAAATACATTCTCTGGAGAAAATCATGTTTTTGACCTTTTTAAAATCATCATAATGCATTTCTTTATGTACAATAATATACATCATGACTAAAATAAGCAATAAGCAGATGATTCCTGCTTTTATACTCCAGTTCACTAATGACAATCTCAGAAAAAAATCCTGACAGGCTCGGTCTACATAGAAAACCTGAAGAACCAATCCTGACAACACGTTAGGGTGGGGTTTGATGCTGTAGAAATAAAATTTCCTCCTCTTCTTCCTGGATATCTATGCCTAGTTCAAAGATGTATGGCTGAATTTCTCCAAAGTAAGAACTTGCGACTGTGCCGTGAAAAGTAGACTAGTTTAAAAGTCAGAAGATGCTGCTGGCGACGGGCAGAACAGAATGTTGGGGTACTAAAGTAGCACATTTACAGATCCACTCAACCTAGATGAGGCAAAGGTGTAGAATTGTATCAAAGAAACTTTAAGGCCACGAAGAGATTTATTTCATGCAAAACAAATTTGAATTATGCAATTCATTGAAACAGAAACAAGTTTTTAAGGGTTAAATAAATGTCAGGAGCTGGATTTTAAAGTTTTACCTCTGGGAACCTGGAGTTTCTTTTTTTCCTGTAACAAGTAAACGGCTTCAGCAACAAGGTGTATTTGTTCATTTTTTGTGAGTTGTTAAATTTTGACAGTTATGGTCACAGTGTTTTCCTGACAGCATTAAATGTACTTTGAAAGCAGAAAAACAGTCATGTAAGTTGTTTGACACCTTTGTAAAATCTGCAGACTAAGTGGGCAAAGCACATGAAATGACTAAATGGTTTTATTTTTTTAGTTGGAGCACAGTGCGGGGGTCTTTGCAGTAAATAGCTCTGCGTGTCTAAGAGTATGATTGTGAACTAATGCCAGTTTTTATTGTTTATGAACCTGACGGCATTTTTTAAAAGTGAACTAATCCTTCTGTGTGTGTGTGTGTCCATGTGCATCTGTGAGCATCAAAGTGTTACATGTGTGCACAGTTGGTGGGTTAATGGGGGTCTCAGCAAAAGTGGACCCATAACAAATCGCCTCATTTCCAGGAAAACGAAATAATTTGTTCCCAATAAAAATGATCCATGAAAATACACGAGCACAATGTTGTGCACAGAGGTTTGATCAAGCATTCTAACACAAAGCCAAAACAAAAAAGAAATAAAAAGTATCAGGCCAGAAAGATTTAAGGGTGTAAAATGCTGACACTGGCTGCATTATAAGCACATAATCTTCCAGACGTTCATGAAAAAAGGAAGACATTTTAAAATAAATAACAAAACATGTGGGTCCAGGTCTGTGTTTTTTAAGGGCTTTCAACAGACGGACTAGTTGCATCATATAAAAGGTGAACTGAGGTAGCGATCATATTCCGGTTAATCTGTACTTCAAGTGAGGTCACCAAATGTTGCATGAGTAACACGTAGAACCTGACCGCTCTATTGGTTTGGGTGACATTATCGACCGATATTGGCCTAGCACAGATATATCAGATTCAGCTTATACGTTATCCATATCGGCCAATATCATCAAATATCTTTTGAAAGAATACAATGCAAAAACAGAAGGGTGTTTCATATTAAATTTCCAGTGAATGTTACTATTTAAGTGCACTGCTGTCATTTGTCAATAAAAGTTAATTGTTAAGCTGTAAAATATTGTGCTCCCATTGCACGTTTTTGTTACAAATATTCGATAACTTAATTTGTGGGATCATTTTGAAAAATGTCTGTCTTGGCCAATATCAGATATCAGAACTTTTTTACTCTCTGATATTGGTCGGGCTCTAGTAAAAAGCCATTGTCTTAAAGACCCCTTCATTCAAAAATGTGTTTTTCTTCTGTTTATGTCCCCTAAAACTTCCGACCTGGACTAAACTGACTAATATCTGTTTAAATTTTGTTATTAGAGCCGTGTTTTCACGTTCCTCTCCTGAAAATGTCTGCGCACTTTCCTAAAGTCTGAGATTCAAACTGAGTGAGCAACATTTGGGAAGCTAATCGCTGTGTAATAAACAACAACTTTGACTGCAAATGAGCCAGTTCCCAGACCAACTTGGTTGGCTGTCAAGATATGAACACACTTTAAGATCTCTGCAGATATCACTGTACATTAACTATCCGCATGTGAGCCACTGGTGAGTACAAGCAACAAGCCAATCAACAACATAAACCAAAGATGCTAACTACAGTTAGCATTCCTATACATTTGCTAGTCAACAGCAGACTCCTCACCTGAGTTTCACTGAGGCTCGATTTTAAAAAAAGTTTTAATCTATGAACCATCTTAAATAAAATATCGATCTTTGCAGATAATTTTTGGTGTTCTTTTTAACACAACATTACAATGTGTTCATATCGCTTTTTTGTTTGTTTTTGTATGACAAGGTCCGCCGATTGGGGAGGAAGTTCTAATGATGAATGGGTAAAAAAAAACTCAGGCTCTTTAACCTGGGAATCCTTTGTTCCTGTCACATGCCAAACTGATACAAAACCTTGACTTGTTTTAATTTACGGCATATTTTAACTTTTGCTATGCACATAACATGAGTTATGTGACACACATAAATATAACTAAATTTAAGTAATTTGCAGTGTTGTCAAGATCAACAGACCATTATTTACAAAAACATGTAAAAGTTAAAAAAAATCCCCTGTAAAATATGTGCAAACTATAAAGTTATGACCATGCCTGTCACATGACCATGAAGACCACCTGACTTTGTCCTTTTCTGTAAGTTTAAAACTCCTAAAATGTGACAGAAGTGAGCCAGAGCTTACCTCTCTGTCATCTTCGTTCTAATATGGAGTAATTCAGCCATACATGTTTGAACCAGACACTGATTCCCAGGAAGAAGAGGAGCTACTTGTACACGGCTGCGTACAAGTTTATACATCCCAATGTTAAGTTTTGTTTCTACAGCAATAAGCCCCACCCCTGCAAGTCATCAGGATTGGTTCCGTAGGTTTTCTATGTAGAAGATTTGGACCGTCAGAACTCATGTTTTGGAGACTGTTATTGGTGGATTGCAAAACAAAGCAGAAATATTCAGCCATGATGTTGATTGTTTAATTCAGTCATGACGCGTCGTAGTGCATACAAACACCACATGGACACGATGACAAGGTCAAAAATGTGATTTTCATCAGAGGCATTTTTTAAATTGTGCGTGTCTCAACATAAAGCTATCGCTTAATAAGGAACTGAAATGTACATTATTTGGGGTGTTTGTATGAGCTGCCATTTGAAACCCAACTATGGCTACACTGCATTTTTAACCATTTCTTTCCTACGGGGGACAGTCCTGAACCCTAGGCCGTGCTCGGACCCCCTGGGTGTCCACTCAGGAAACCCAAGCAGAAAACCTAGCCCCGTCCAATCCCACAGTTGTTTCCAGCATATGTACGTGACCGTGTTTGTGTGTATCTCTTGGCCATCTGTGCAGCGTGTGTGTGATTGCATGCATGTAGTGTGTGTTCCTGCGTTTGCACGGTTGGCATGAAGTGTGACTTCTCCTTAAAGGCAGAACGAGCAAGCACACTGCTTTGCAGTAGGAAGCTTGTGGTCTGTTTAACAGCTGCTGGGGTTTGGTTCACTACAGCTGCCTGATAATGAGTTGTAACAGCAGGGAACTCTACGCCGAACATCCTGCCTCGCTTTCACCGTGTGTACCGACCTTTCTGTTCACGTTCATTGCAGGGTACAACCTCTCCCCTCCTTTTGCACAGTGGCAGGACTGAAACACTTGTGGATGAGCTCTAAGAATTTTCTGAACTGGTCAAATAACATGATCTGACAGGATGGCATTTAAATCGCTTGCGACTTTTATGCGTCATTCACATTTTATGCCTGTTGGTTGAGCCTTGTATTGCACATTGAGCTTTATTACGAATCACAGATGTTTTGACATCAACCATGAAAATGAATATTTCACTGTGGAGCCAAAAAGTTCAGTTTGGGGGCCACATTTTGTCCACTGCCTCTATCCAGTAACCTGAGGCAATTAATTATTTGATGCTATAGGAACCTGATGAAATGTCATGATTGACAGCTGAGCTCTGCTCGCGTATGGGTGGAAACTCTCTACAGCAGCTCCGCCTCCAGGTCACTACTGTGCAGACTCGTATCCCTGATATTTTGTCTTCTTATTTGTACAACGAGAGGAAGTGCCAATGAGTCGTCCATCTTTGTTCATGTCAATTGTTTATATTACTATTTACTGTAGTAAACTTTGAAACAAAATTACATTTAATTAATTAAAGCTGTCGTGGTTAAGGTTTAATTTAGAGACCCTACTGTGTTGTTTATTTTTTCAATCCAAACTAAGAGTTATACATAATTTCACCCTAATGGTATTCTAGAATCTAGATCACACACAGCCTGTGATGAACTAGATTAAATTAGACAATTGACAACACTAATTTTTATCATTATTATTAATAACTATTATAGTTTTTGAAAATGTAATAATTTTGTATTGCAGCACTTTTGTTTATGTTCTTTGGCCATATAAGCAGTGACCAGAGGAGCACTAATGGGCCCAGTTGACTCCCCATCCTGGCAATAATCATCATAGAATATACTGTGTCAGCCTCACGATACAGCTATTACTGCTTTAATGTGCTAATTTTTATACTTTGTGAAGCACTTTGAATTGCCATGTTGAAATGTGCAATACAAATAAATCTGCCTGGCTTTACTTTGCCTAATTTAATCGATTGCATTCCAAAAGGATTCAATTCTTTATTAACCTATTTGGTTTTAATCAGAGATTAAGTGGTTTATAAACCCTTTTTATGGTGCCATAAATCCATAAAAATCAAGGTGTCTGAAACTTGCTGACAAAAACACAATTTCCATCGTCCAGTTGTGCTGTTTACTGGCTATTAATGCAGGCAGTGTAAATAGCCTCGCAAGGCACCTCAATAAAACCAGCGCCTGTGATTGCTCAGCTCACACTATATTTCCAAAGAGAGCTGCGTTTGAATGCAGGTGCTCACACTGTGTTGTGTTGTGTCTTCACTGCTCCGATTTGGTCTTTTCTGTTCCCTCTCTTGCACAATTATGTCATTACTGTTCAAGAAACATGATCAGTGATCTAATGTTCAGTGACCGCTCTGCCAAACGTCATGTCCTGGACCGTGCCGCACAGAAAGATTCCACCACTCAGAATGTACTGGAAGTGTTTTTGTTTGAACAATCTCATTTCAGCTTCACTAAAAATATCATCGTTTGTTGTCCTGCGGTGCTGGGCTGAGACAGTTCAGTCTGAACATCAGCTACAAGGTTTCCAATCAGATTGACAGGATTCTGCACAGCAAGTTTTCAGATCTGACATCTTTAGACCCAAATTCATCAACAATATCCATCAAGAAAGTCTTGGCTTCATTTTGATTTGAAAAAATTCAACATAGCCAAAGGTTTCACAGTCAGGAGAAGTAGAAGGGAATGCTAAATAAGACCTGAAGCTCATTCACAAACTGATCTCTGTGGTTAAACAGATTCTTTAGAAAGGGAAAACCGTAAACCACAAATGTATTTCATTATCTTTTAAAAACACATATTTGTACAATGAAGTGTGTGAGACAGTCACTTACTGTTCCAATGTGTTCAACTCCAAAAACTGGGAAGGCAGAGTTCTTAAGATTTATCTTCAAATGTTATTAACACATGCCAAACGTTAAATCCCACCATAAAAAGCTGCGTTCTTGCTTGGAGCTCATCACAGCTGGGAGGGTTGTCTTTTAAAAACATTCAGTCTGAGCCGGGATGCTCTCATTGCACATTAAACACCGCTTCAGAAATGACTGACCCGATGGTTCGTGGGGACAAAGTCCATGCAGACCACAGAGCGCTGAATAAAGTCTTTTTAGTAATCATTTGTTTCTTGAAACCAGAGTGAGCGCAGCAGAAATATCTCATAGACGTGCATGCGATTTGTGACCGTGACGAGCGTGAGGTTAATCTGTCAGTGGGTTCAGCCTCAGATAGGCCGACAAAGTGAGTGATTCGTGTCAATTATTGTGATTTACCTTGTGATTGTTTTCCAAAAATCTAACAGGCCATCACGGAAGATTAAATCATAAGGATGTAATGATTGACTCAACTCATGATGTAATACGATTCATGATGCTGGTTTCATGGTTCAGGATTTTTTTTTTTTTTTTTTAAACAAAAGGAAATTTATGACAATTTCTAAATGAAATTGTCATATTTTTTCTTATATAAAACAACAAAATACTGTACTTTTTCTTCACTTTTCTCTATAAAATGAAGGAATCACTTACTTGTGAGGTAGAGAGGTTATAAACTATACAAACTGCAAAACAAGTACATATCCTTTTCTTTGAAAATGAGAAGAGAAAAGAAACATCTTTTGTCCTAAAGCTGTGGTTTGTAACTTCTGGTAGTCAAAAATGAGACTCAATGGAAGCAACTTTGCCCCCCCACCACCTTTAGACATCCCTTTTGACATGTTGGCAACTGCTTCCTTTTCCTCCACGAGCGAAAACGTTCGCCCGCTGTCACGCTTCCATCATTGGTATGACCAGTCAAAGTTTATAGCTATGCATAAGCACCATCTGCTGTTTAAACGTGTAGCACAACTTTTTTTAACATCTCAAACGGCTTGAAGAATCACGGCATGAATTGCAGTGCAACATTACATCAAACATGCGTCACAAAGTGTTTGCAGCTGCCAAAGAATGCTGCAAAAAATTTCAGTAGAAATATTTAGTATGAATATGGGGGGTAATTTGTAATTTGTATGGAGCCTTCAAATTAGAAATGCACCAAACAATTATCTTAATCAAAGATTAATCTGCCATTTTCATTATTAACTGGTTAATTATTTACTGTATAATTTTTTTTTTTTTTAAAGTGAAAAACAACCACCTTCTCTGAACCCAAACGGACATCTTCAAATTGCATCTTTATTCCAACCAATAATAAAACACCCAAAGACTCTGAATTTAATTTAAAAAAAATGACAATACAAACAGCACATCCTGACATTTATAAAGCTGGAACCATCAAGTATTTAATAATTTTTCTAAAAACAAGACTGAAATTTTTATTCGATTATCAAAATTAATCCTTTTTTGACTAATCGATTGATTGTTGCAGCTCTATTTCAAATGCTTCTGAGGTTTTTTAGGTTTTAAAAGAAGTCCCCAGCTTCTGCAACGCTTTGGTGCTATGAAGCTCCAGAAATGAAACTTCAACTGACTTTCCATCAGTACCCAATTTTCATTTTTGGCTGAACTGTCATTTAAACATAACTAAGTCTGAAACTGATTTGAGGCAAAATTGTACCTAGCTTATATTAAAATAAAAATTCATTTTCTATTTTTTTTACAACAAAGTTTGAAGACGTGCTTATCATCTTATTGAACATGATGGAGTGGTGTTTCGTCCTGATAAACTGGTTTTAAGCTGAACTGCAGAAGTTCCTCAGTAGGTCAAACACTGAAAAAGCTACATTGGGCTGTGCTATATTTAAATGTTATATAACAGTTTGACCACAGGCCGGAAGGTTTTCCTCAAAGCGCAGGCATGATGAATGATTCCTTTTTCCTGTCCCCCTGTGCAGTTATCACGCCTGTCAAGCAGAGACTGTAGATTGTCTCGATGTAAATGTGGCTAGCATGAGAGGAAAATTAAAGGTCAGTATTTCTGTTCCCCGTCAATCCCAGTCTCTTTCTCATTTCAATTCTTTGCAGCTTTGGAAAATTCTCTGGAATTTATTTTGTAGATTGAAGCAGTGGAGGAGATTGACTTGTAAGTGGTTCCAGCAACTTGGGTTTTTCCATGGTTTCCATTTGCTATTTTTGTCTAGTCAGTGTCTCTATAACATATACCTTTTTGGTTGACTACACATCACTCCCATCATGCTCATTTTAGCAACAATTAGCAACATAGTCCACTGCTGCTAATTGTTGCTTCCTTCAGGCGGCCACAGTGACAACAAGGAGCCCAGATGAAAAACTGATAATGCTTATTTACTGAGCAGAGGCAGGATTTTGATTCAAGTAGAAGAAGAAGCAGATTAGATGCATTGTGGGACACAAAGCATTAGTCAGCTGAATTACAAGCAAGAGAAACTCTGTGAACCCGGACGCCTGAGCACCAAGTCAACTGAAGCACAGCATTTGGGAATATATCTTCCCCTCCTGGAGCCACTGAAGGTGAGTCATCGGACTGAAGAGGGGCTGAGGAAATGTCGTGAAACTGCGCCTTTGTGATTCTCTCCAGGGAATATTAAAGAAGACTTTGCTGAGAGGTCCAA
>KV751350.1:4081518-4092848 GCA_001698575.1 Mola mola | reverse complement strand
AACTTGTTGCAGGCAACGTCCCAGTGGGTAAACCGCTGCAGCGCTGTTGCCAAGTCCCTCGCCAGCGTGTGGTGGTCTGGCAAGCACCAGCAGGCCTTGACCCGGGTAAGCTGCGAGCGGCTGCATGAGAGGGTCACAGCCTTTTGCAGGGCAGCTGCTGGGCCCACACACCGCAGTCATGAAGAACAGTTTCACAGTCAGTTCCTCCTCGTGTCCCTCTCGAACTCCTGGCGGCACACTTTTGACAATCGCTTTCTTCAACACTGCTGCGTTTACTTGCAGTGACACAAAACTGCAAGTGTGTATTTTTCTAACTCGTATTGTTTTTCACTTTGCTTTCAATGGGTGACTAATGCAACAGACTGCCAAAATTTTAACTTTACCAGCATAACAACTGTTACAACTTGTTCAGTGTAATCAAGTTGAGAAATTGAATTGAAATATTGCTATTTACATCATTTCAAACTTTCTCTTTTTAGCTTAGCTGCTTCAGTGCTACAGTTTTCACTTTCAATAGCATGTGAATATTGCATTTTCTAATAAATTAATCAAATCTTTATTGGCATTTACAATGATTTTAAAGCCACCACGTAGCAGATGATCACCTTAAGCTCCCTGAAACTAGCTAATATTTGGCACTTAGAGTTGCTTAATAATCTGAATTATGAAAAAATTGTTGTCCAGTCATCAAATCGTTGTTGTTTTTAATAAACACCTGCAAACTCGAATAGAATTGATGTGTCAGCTGAGTTGAAACAGCTCTGACATCATGATTCAGAATGGACACAATGTTAAACAAACATCTTTTTTAAAAAAATAAATAAATAAAAGCTGTTGCTCAAGTTGCAGGGAGTCACAAGTTTAGCGGAGGATACACTCTGAATTTTTTTGTGTAAAGTGGAGCAGTAAGTCAATTTATGAAAGCTTACAGGAGTATCTTTACTGTAGTCACGTGTCAACATGTCCGCTCGATCATGGATAGGGCCCCCAGGCACGGTTCGGATGGGGCTTCGTTCTGAACGCTGCTGGTGCCTCCAGCTGGGACCACAACCTCGGCAGTATCACACACTCTGCCCCACCTGCGACAATAAACAGATTTATTACCTCCTCCTGTCCTCTGACGCCATTTAATGCGTTCACTGGGATAGTCCTGGGGACAGATCCAACCACATATCTGCTGCTCTCCCATGCGTTTACACTGACCCTCGCAACACTGAGCAGTTAGACAGTCATGCAGTTAAGTTTATACTTAGCTCTTATATTGTTTGTTCAGTTTATTACTGACCTCTGCTGTAGTTTTACATTTTTCTTTTTTATTCTTCTTTATTTGGTGACACTTTATCATAGGCAGTTTTGACTCCTGCAGCTTGTAAGTATGGAAGGCGATTAAGTGCGGCATGGGAAAAATGTATTTGAGTCAGTGGAATTCTAAATTTTCTTTTTCATAATTCTGACTTTGAGTTCAAATTTCTAATTATATTTTCCTATGAATTCTGAATTTAAACTCAACCTAGAAAATTCAAATTTCGAAAAATCATTACTTTTTCTTCGCAATTCTGGCTTTTATTAAATCATTCTATCTAACCTTAGAATTCCAACATAAACTCATATTAAGATTTTTTTTCTCCTAACTTGCTCTCAGAATTATGAGAAAAAGATTTTTTTGGCCCATAATTCTGAGATTACATCTTGAAAAAACGTCAGAAGTGAAATTTTTATCACACATAAAACACATTTTGGTTTTTTTTTTTTTACAAGGTGACACTAATCCTCTTTCATGCACAAACCTTTCAATTTTCAATTGTAACAACAACAACAAAAAAATGTAATTGGTTATATACTCAGCTGTTAATAATCCTTGTGGCTTCAAACCTTGAAGTTGAAAAAATGAATAAATGATTTTCTCTTTGGAATACTGAGATAGGAGCTGTCAGAGTCAGCTGTAGAGCTCGACGCTGGTTGTTTTCCATCCAAGGCAGGGCGCCCCTGTCAGAGATAAAATCTTAGGTTGGCAGCTTGCAGCAAGATGTTCAGATATTCCACGTTTTGAACCACTGAAAGCAGCTGCCCTTCCAGCTCAGTAAATTGCATATTTTTTGTTTCTACTACTTGTTGCTGCCTGGAAGGATTTTCTCACAGTTCTTGCACAAAAACCTTTCTCTTCTCATTGTCTTTGGTGTCTTCTACAACTTTGTTATTGAGTGTCTGTCCAAGATCTGGTGTGGATTGTTTTATCATGTTTGTGTTGTTGAACCTCCAAGCATTGTTTGTGCCTCTGAAACAATGTGCATCATTATTTTGTTTGCAGCTGATAGTAGATGGCTACTGTAGTTCCGCAAGTGACGTGTTGCTGTGTTTCACAGCACATTTATCAGCGTTTGTATGTGACACTAACAGTTTCTGACGTTGACCTTTTGGGTGTATGAGGTTTGTTAGTCTCATGAAGAGACAGTGTTGTCCATGCATCATGCACAGTATAGCTCAGGACTAAGATGTGAGTGAATGGTCAGACGGATTAATTGATCTCAGATGTGTGAATGGTTCCAGTCCTGGTGAGAAACTCTGAACTTGCTCTCCATTTTACAACCCTTGGCTTCTTTGTGCGTGGCTATATTTGTGCTTGTTATTAGATTGATTGTGCCCAGTCCTCATAACTCCTTTAAGTCTTGCAGACTGAGTGATGGGCTTTATTATTTAGCTGTTTTGGTGTGCTGGGTACAACAAGATGTTTATTGTTGTGTTGAAAAATATATGTTATGTGTGTCACTGTACTGTGTTTGCAGAGAAATGCTGTGATTGCCCACCAGTTCCTTTCCGTGGTCGCGTACTGTAAAAGATGGCTGTGTAGGTTAAGGAGTGTTAAAGAGCCGCACACATGGTTTTCCTAAGCTGTAAATTTTATGGATAATTTCTGATGTGGTTACAGATTTATACCTTCCCAACTAAGCAGAGCAGCTGCAGGTAATTACTCACTCGCCCCGCTGTGGTCTACCTCTACGTGTTCACTCTCTGTGTCTCTTTACACTCTCTCTCTGTCCACTGAGCCCTCTGAATAAGATGATGTGTTAAGGAAATGACTCTCATTTATCAACTGACACTCTGAGAAAAAGAACAAAAATCCAAAAACAGGGATGAATTTTAGCACTGTTGCAGCACATCAGAGCTGTAAGTGACTTTCTACTTGGCAGTTACGTTCCTTTACCTGAGCACTGACTCACTTTTTCTTCTCTAGTCTCTAAACCCACTGTTTAATCCTTATGAAGATTAATCATGAAAATCATGAAGATAAAGAAAATTGAAAAGGCATATGGTGAAAACAGACATTTACAAACATAAAAAAAAATAAAATGAACCTCACAAACCCCTTAAAATTCCTTGAAGCACTTTCTCTTTCCCACCATTTGAAGTTTGTCTGGCGCGCTTTTGACATTTTCTCATTACACTCTTCGGCAGTTGTGGAATGGCATGTGATCACAGAGAGATGGAACAAGCTTATTTTGCAGATTCCTTGAAAGTTCTGTCAAACTTTGTGCTCTGTGTGGATTCCTAATGGTTCAGCATTTTTTGAAGTCATGGGATTGGTTGGGAGATCTGCATACAGCATCACTCATTCCATTGAAAGTTGCTCAGTGGTGTGTGAAGCAGACAATATTAGACTTGTTCTGTCTAAGATTACCTGGCTGAGCCACTAACCTCCACCTTTGCCCTCGGCCAAATTGAACGTGGACGAAAAGATTTAATAGACTGAATAAATCAAATTCTGATATTGAAATGAATGATTTAACAGGGAAGTTGTGATGCTCCCAGGAATTCATCCCATGTTTTACAGTCACTTCTTTCGCAATTTAAGTTTACAGAGAAAAATGCTTTTGAGCCAGTGTAAGTTCAAGACCGGCACTGTTCCTGGAGGCTTGAAAATTTTTATTTTTTGAGCGTCAATGCTAATATCAGCAGAAGCTTTCATTTACTGACTGAAATGCAAACTTAACATTGCTGTGCACCCTAAATATTGAATTCTGTAAAGGGACAGGTAAGATAATCAAGGGATGTTTGATTTACTACGATATTACACACATGACTGAAATAAGCAGTCAACATAATGGCTGAGGATTTCTGCCTTTACTCTGCAGTCTCCAAAAAACAATTCTAACAGCCTGTGGCTTCTACATTGAAGGAAGTAACCAGTTCTAAGAACTTGGGGGATGGATTTTAATGTTGCAGAAAGGAAACTAACCATCCCGATGCAAAAACCTTATGACTTTGTAGAAGTGGCTCCTCCATTTCTTCCCGGGAATCTGTGTTTGGTTCAAACAAGTATAGCTGAGTTACTCCAATGTTAGAATTTGCCACGGTGCAGCGTATATTTGACTAATTCAAAAGTCTGAAATGCTCGCTCCAGCTGCAAGCGAGGGTAGAGAGGTGAAGAGCGATGGTACGGGACTAAATTAGCACATTCATTCATTACATATAACATATAACATATCATAACAACCTAGATGAGGCAAAGGTGAAAAACTACATCCAAGAGGTTTTAAAGCCACAGAAAGATTTTTTTTCTATGAAAGAAATAAAGATATTCAATTTTACAAAATAAAAATTACTTTTGAAGGCTTTGATTGGCTGGAGCAGGACTATGACGTTAGAGAGAACATACGTAATATGCATATATGCATTTTTTAGTTGGTGCTGTAGCAGTTTTCAGACATATGCCCTGGAATGGTTAATTTACAATATAGAAATAGCATCACTTTAAGTCTAACCTTAACCCTAATGACTGAATTAACGTCTAATGACAAATTGCACTTTGACCTAAAATATGTGAATATTCCTGCAAACTGTTTTGTGCACTCAGTGCATTCTCCCAGGCTGCACTGGGGTGAGGTCCCACCATGCGCTCATACCCATAACTCAACTGCAGCCAAACCCACTCATTAGTGAAACAGTCCTCACCATGCTCTTGTGTGTGTGTGTGAGAATGAGCAATTGAGAGAGTAAAGGGTGAGATTTCAAATTGTTCTGGTAGATTTGTCATCACAAGCTCAGAATGCATTATATTGTTATAATATCTTTTGTATTCCAACTACCTGTAAAATTTTCCGATTTGCTAATATTTTCCATGATATTTTCCCACATTTGCTCCGTCGCTCTCAACACATTATCCACACATTATCCAGTCTTTGCTTGCACAGTATTTCTACATGTTACACAATATTCCAAATGAGTTCCCCTATTTCATTTGCTTATTAACCTTTTTAAAACCAGACATGTTATGAATGTGTGTGCATAAGCAACACCTCAGCACTGCCGGTGAGATCTTTAACAAGGAATGTTCAGCGGTCCAGTGAGCTCTCTGGCAAACGCCACTTTTTGATCCATTTACACACATTGCCTGTCCTTAAATCATTTAAATGTGTGGATGTTACAGCTCTTAACACTCTGTGACATAGTGCTCATTAGCAAACCGTGAACATAACGTTCTCCACCACAGTCAGATGCAGGTTTCTCAGTATGGGATGCTGACTTACTGACCAACGGGAGAGAACTCTGAAATGTTGTAAAACGTTCATTTAGTGTAATATGACTGGTTTAAGCCTGGCTGTACAATCAAAATGTGGCATGTGAAGGCAATGAAAGTTAACCTTCCGTAGCAAAGTTTTAGGAAAGACAAAAGTAGGGTCTTACAGAGTAAAAGCATAATCAGCAAACACAAAGAAACAATGGTTCATGGCAATTTAAGAAGCTGCTCACCAAACTAGGTGCATGACTTCATCTGACTGACCAACTTTTCATTATTTAGAACAAAAAAGACCCAAAATACTTGAAGTGATTATCTTCTACCAAGATAATATTTGCTGAAAACGAATTAAAGTCACCCAGACAAAAAATACCCAATAACTCTTGATTGTGTTGACCTGAGAATATTAAATAGGGTCAAAACTACAATTTACCTCCTTTTTACATTATGGATGCGCCTATATGAACATTTTGGCTGTTGATCAGTAACTGATTTTAAAATTGTTGTTATGTTGGACATGTAGCAATGGCAATATGATATATTATAGATTACATTTTTGAATCCTAAAATTACATATTTAAATTTTTTGTCATGAAAAACATCCCTTTGTGGCCTTAAAATGTCTTAATGTTCATGTAATTATACACCCATTGCCTTATCAAGATTGTAGGGATCTATGAATGTGCTACTTTTGCGCCACCCAGTCTTCGCTCACTGCTCCACCCCTCACCTGCAGCCGGAGCGAGGGTACCTTACCTGCTCTGTCCTCTTCCCAAATCTAGACTGCTATACACTGCACAGTGGCAAGTTCTAACATTGGAGTAATTCAGCCACACATGTTTGAACCAGACACAGATAACCATGAAGAAGAAGAGGAGCTACTTGTACAAGTTGATGCATTAACTCCCACCCTTACAAGCTACAGGATTGGTTCCTGAGGTTTTCCATGAAAGAAGTCCAGGGCTTTCAGAAGGACTTTGTAGAATGTCATTAATGGATTACAGAAAAAAAGCAGGAATCCTCAGCAATGACGTTTACTGCTTATTATAGTCATGATGTGTGTTGTAGTGCATAAAACACCACATGGTCATGTTAACAAGGTCAAACATGTGATTTTCATTGGGGATTTCATTTTTAAAAGGGACTTGACAGTCATAAATGGATATATGTGACAGTATTACAAGTTGATTTTATGTGTACTCATAAAAGTCACCAAACTTAAAGGAAGAAGTCAAGTCAGTTTTATTTATACAGCCCCAATTCTCAAACTAAAGTCATCTCATGACATTTAACATGTAGAGAATGTCCAGCCAAACTCTAAAAAGGGAAACCTGTATTTAGAATGCACAATAAGTTGTTCATCCATAAGTTTAATTAGCTTAAAGTCTAGACTACATGTACGCCAATGACATCCAGCTTTACAGACCATTGGCACCATTAATTTTTATAGCTAAGGCTTCACCTGATCAGCAGGTGGGTGTTTGACCAACATCTATATATTCCAGTTACTGTAAGTAGGATCCATATACTAATGATTAGACATTCAACTTTTAGTTTCCTGCGGTTGGAGGACTTATCATGAGATGCCAGTGTTTGAAGGCCCTCAGAGCTTTACCCAAACTTAAAAATTTAAAACCCAATTTATCATCTCTACTTTCTTTGTTTAGGTTTATGGAATCCGAGGTGCAGAGCAGTCAGGACCTAACTTTGAGGGAGTTCCAGTTCTTCTAACATTTATCTGTGGTAATAAATGCAGTTGCAGAGGAAAATCAAGTCATAACAAGGGTGCAGTTCACTTTTCCTGTCTGTCTCCATGAAGACTTTACTGCTACGACTTTAAACTAACAACCAAACTGTAAATCTTTCCCCACTAGAACAAAGGAACGCTGCAGGCAAGAAAAAAGTGTTCATCTCAGTTTTAAAGAGCTTATTAGGTTGTGTTTCTTGTTAGGCCGCGGACACATTAATATGTGGAGTAATACTTTATAATGGTGTATTTTAATTGAATCCTTGCCTTCTGTTCTAGCTTAATAGCAACTATTGAATGATTATAGATTTTTGAGTGTATAAATCAATTCAGCTTTCTCTTTCTCACTCACACTCTCGGGGCTGGACTCGATTATTTGGCCCAGTTGGGTTGATTTTGATTGTTGAACGAGCAAATGAGACATTACTTGGAAAAAAATATCCCTTTTTATATGACTCTTAAACTCCTTTAAGTGTGTGCTCTGCCTGCTCGTTTGAATTGATGTATTTTTGGGGAAATTGATTTTTTTAAGGCAGCAGGCAAATTAAAACATACCAACAGAATAATATAATAATTTCTTCTTACAACTATAGTCTGCAAGAGGTAGTTTCATTGATCTATTGGGATGCTGATTTGGTTGCCATTTTTAGACAAGAAAATTTGCTTTGCACATTTTGGAATTTAATTTGGCAAGTGTTGCCAGGAAGCTCATAATGTGATGGAAATGAGCCAGCATACTGGGAGTGCTGACATGGCAAAAAAATAGTCAGTGTTTCTTTACACTCTCAATGTCCTCCTGTGTCAGCGAGCTAATTGGATTTTTATGAAAGATGGAATTAAATGTTCCAATTCACAATTTGGGAATTTTGAACAGTAACTGTCTTCCACTTCCGGTCTCCGTCCGTCTCTTAGTGTCAGTTTGTCTAAAAAAGTAGAGGTGCGAGTGAGCAGCCTGAAAGTGTCTCTCGAGCCTGAGCGCTGTCCAGGCAGAACAGAACTTGTGGTTTTGTGTTTATATGAAGTGGAACTGGTCCACATTCTGGTGGGTTACAATAATGAGTCGCTGACCGGGACAGAGTGTGCGGCCGAGATGCTGAGGTGAGGAAGGGAGGAGCGAGGGAAGCAGGAAAGGAGACAGGACATGGAGGAAAAGGGAGTGGCCAAAAGAAAAAGTACACATGGTGATACAGGGGCCACACACAAATTGTGATGTAAGGAACCAAAGTTGTTTAGGGAAACATAAGCAGGCATAGCTAATGAGGTAAAGAATTTTTCTTTCAAGGGGACTGCAAGGGATTTGGGATTGATAAATTAGTAAATCAATTGATTGGTTTCTGTACTGAAAATTACAGGAAGCTTTTCCAAACCTGAACACACATTAGTTGCATTCGTACCTACAATAATGCCCAGTGACACACTTCTCAAGCTTTTTTTTTTCTTTCTTTCATCACACATCTGTTTCCTTCTCCTTCTGTGAGTAGAGTGCAAAACCAAGAAGAAGGAGGTACAGTTGGAAATTTGTGCTTCACCTGGAAACAACAATGTTTTTTTGAAAAAACTAAAATCAAGTTTTTAATCTTAAACCGATTTTGCCCCCAAAGTTATCAATAAAAAATGTCTACTGGAACCATACTTAGCCAACCAGGGTTAACCCTAACCCTTGACTTAAGCGTCACTAAAAACCTCTGAAGACAAGGAAGAACCATAAGAAACATTAGATCTGAGCGGGGCCACGTGGAGACTTTCTCTGATGAATACATGAAATGAGTGAACTTTATTTCCATCACATCCTTGTGCTTTCCTCCTCTGCAGAGGCCAAACGGCACCAGAAAGAATTAGTGCCACTAACTGCTTATACAACATGAAATGAAGCAGTTTTTCTTTTGCTCATTTTCTGCAAAGTTGGAAAATATAGAAACTTTTGCTTTTAGACATGTTGGATGACAAGCTAGCTAATCTCAATTTTACTCAACCCTCATGTACCTAATTTCTTATGCAAAAATACCAAACAGTGTTGGGTTTCTGCTTCTTCACTTCTCTCCATAAAACTTCTCTCTATAAAACTTCTCGGTTTTATATTGTTGTAAACTTGGTTTAGGACGGTTGGTTGCACAAAACAGGCAATTTGAAGCCATTGATTAAACTCTTAAAAACTCATTTGTGTTTATTTAACTGCATATTTTGAATTTCATTTTCAAGGAAAATCTCTTTGTGGCTTTACAATCTCTTGGGTGTAATTCTACCACTTTGCTATCTAGGTTGCAGTGATTGGTTCCTCGGGTTTTCTGTGTAAAGACGAGGGCTGTTAGAATTCAGTTTTTTTAAGAGTCTCATCGGTGCAGCAGTCTCTAAACTCACTTTAAAGACTTATGAGCGGTTCCGATCAAATGATAATCCTAATTTTGTTATTGCCAATCTCTCACCTAGAATGTTTCCAGAAAATCGGTGAACAGGAAACAGCTGCTATTTTGAATATTGTAGTTTGAAAACAGAGACTGAAAACTCAGCCCAAACTAGGCAGGATAGATCAGAACTTATGTCGACCTCAGATCTTTCCACAACCATGTTTTAGTGTATGCCCACGGCCATACTTTTTCCTGTTCACAAACTGACATGCTAAAGAGGTACAGGCGACACCAGTGTTTATTGACCTGTTATGTTGCTTCTCTGCTTTCTCTGTGCTGTGTAGATATTTTAGAAATTGGTGCTATGTGAAGAGACAACCCAGCTTTATTGCAAGACCGTCTTTCTGGTGGCGAACACTTCTTTAATTTATTAACCTATAAAATACCTAACAGTTGCAGCTTTTGAGCTTTCTATCTATGTTGAAGTCTGACTCTGATATTTAAAGATGGGCCAAACTCTTCTTCCTCTGCCAACAGGTTTTCGCATGCTGTCTCTTTGTCAAAATATGTTTTTTCTGTTTATAGAGATACGAAGGTCATTATTTTCCCTTCAGCAAACTAAATTTGGGCGGGGATGTGTCACTGAGTTGAGTGCACCTGGGCAGCCCAGGCCAATTATGTTAACTGAAACCTCCGCTGTATAAACGTGTCCTACCCCACTGCTGTGCCACAAGCTAACAGCGCCGCCCCTCCTGCAGAGGGACGCTGAACTCTGCATAGTTTCCACTCACTTGTTCACTTCAAAAATAATTAAAGGGCATGTTTTTAAGGGGCTTTGGAGTGGTCCTGATGTCTTCTTGCTGGAGCCTGCTGTCTGATCGCAGCTGGGCACTAATGAGAGGGACCACCGAGTCCGGTCGCTGACTGTTAAACGGAACAAACGGCACTGACCCTGTTGTGATGGAGGCCACTAGTTTGGACCAAACATTTCTGTAGAAAGAGGCATTCAATTGCAACATGTTACGACCAGGAAAACTTTAAGCTTTTTCACATTTGTTGTTTTTCTTATTTTTATTTATTTATTTTTTTAAATCAGTTAGGAATTGTGATTGCAGGGACGACTGTTTACAAACGGCTGGTATGTCTGTGCTCTATGATGTGCAGATGGCACAGTAGAGGGAGAATTCGTCTGCAGAGCATCATGGCCTACTTTAAGAACCAATTACACTGCAGATCGCTGACAAATACCTGCAGCCATTGGGAACACATTAGGAAGCAATGTGTTCATTCTTTCCGAACGAGGGTGATGCACTCGTCTGGTATGGGCCTTTGTGTTGGGTGGGCGGCCTCAGCCAAACCCTTTTTAGAGGGGAGAGGGGGAGAGAGCTCTGCTACTAGTTAGCATACATATGTAGCTCCAGCGGACAACAGCTGGACCTCAGAGACCACAATGCGGGCAGATAAATGTTGAAAAATGAAATGCAGCAGCCGCCTGGAGAAAAAGACACGCACATCCAGGCATGCAGACGTACGCCGAGGAGAGGCCAACGAGCTGGTCGGCATCCGTTTACGTGTCTGGTTTCCTCTGCTTCCATAAACTTTGTGAGCGAGCCAAGGCGCGTTGCTGCCATGTGTTCTCCCTCCATGCCACACATTAATGAAGTGAAGATAACAGCGGCTGGGAGGCCACGCAAGTGCGTCTGAGTCACAAGATGTTTTAACC
>KV751350.1:4052427-4081508 GCA_001698575.1 Mola mola | reverse complement strand
CCTACTGACAGCGGTGAACTTGGTAATTGAATTTCATTCTCCAGTTCAACACATGGGAAAAGACGGCTACTTTACTCACAAATATTATTCTGTCTCCCCTGACTGTCTTGT
Organism: Mola mola; assembly: GCA_001698575.1. NCBI lineage: Eukaryota > Metazoa > Chordata > Actinopteri > Tetraodontiformes > Molidae > Mola > Mola mola. The sequence continues at coordinate 4,081,397 of KV751350.1, read as the reverse complement.
TTTGCGGGAGGACAGTTTTCAATTTGATTTTGTTTTACTTCAGTCGCTGACCAGAACAAACATCAGAGTCATCGCTTCCGAACATGTCGTTTTGTTCCTCATCATCTTCTCACCTTGTGTTTTTCCAACTAGGTGTGTCTTCATGAGAGTGTGGCTTTGATCGATGCGTTCCTTTTGGGATCCTTATGTAACTGAAATATCCCAGAGTGCTGTACAGGATGGTGGACAACTTGTAAAGGTCCTTATGTCACAGCACTTCCATGAAGCACATGAGGCTCCTCTGCAGTGCACTACCACACACTGTATGACCACACAGCCAGTCCAGTTCAGTGGGAAATGCTGATCAGATCCAGATGACTCCGCTTGCACACACAGCCTCTATCTCATTCTGTCTCTCTGTCACGTACATGTATGCAGACTTGCTCCCACACACACACATCTGTAATAATGTACAGTGTTTTATCCAACTTCCCCCTTATTTATATCTCTCCAGTGCAGTCGTTGTTTTCTCTCAGGCTGCATCATTTCCAAGGTCGGCTTGGATACTGTATATCTTCTTAAGTCACAAGCTATCAAATACTTCAACTTTGTGGAATCTCATTTGAGAAAGGTGAGATTTTTTGGGCATGACATAAGCTGTTTTAATTTCATCTAAAGTTCTCCATTAGGTGGTTTAACTGTTAAACGTAAAATCTGACCATAATTAAAAATTAATTCATTTAATGAGAATTAAAAATGCTCAAGAAATAAATGTGACATAACAGCTGTGTTGTCCTTATGTCAAAGATGTCGGTTGCTGGGATATCTACTGGTTAGCATGCTAACCAGCTAGCTCTGGTCCATCTCATCTTGTAATACCAGTTTGTACCTCTAGAGGCAATAGTCCAATAGTGCCGTAGCTTCAACTGGGAGATGTATAAACACAGCAAGATCACAAAATTTCATAAGTTAAGCTTAGATGTGCTGTTTCACCTCCGTAACTCATCGGAAAACACTCAAATGAAACATAAGTGAAATAAAACTGTCTTTTTACAGTCACGTGATTTGTTCGGAGTAAAGATGGTTTCTGTTGTTTTTAGGAGTTGATGTCTATTTAAATGTTCATTTTTGTCATAATTTTGTTAGCAGGCTCGCAGTGCAACTCTGCTTCCTTATTGAATTTAAATAAGGTTCCCAGTATAAGACAGCAGCACTCATATTAAGATATTTTAGCTTCCTTTTTGAACAGTGGGAGGATCTTAATTTATGTCAATGGTTGTGACATACCAAATGTAGCTCAACTGGTTTGAATCTCTTATTTTTGGAAAGTATGCAGACATCTCTCTTTCCTCTCGTGACAAATGTTGGAGATATACAAGTCTAGTGCAGGTCAAACATTTTTGGCAATGCAAACAGAAGAAAAACACATTTTTGCAAGGAGGAGCCATTGATACATTTGAGAGCTTTTTTTATTTAACATGTTGGCTCAGTGTTGCAGTTCAAAACATTCCTGAACCAATGTTTCTCCTTTTTTTCTTCCTGCTTGTTGGCCTGTGAGGTGTGCAGCAATGGAAAGTGTTTAAAACTGCCTGCTGAGAGCTAGTTAGCCATAGACACTAATTACATGGCAGGCAGCACGTTTAAATCTCTTACAACTCTTGTTATACACACACACACACACACACACACACACACTCTTTGAATGTTTTAGAATAAAGACACCGCATTGTAGTAGAGCCAAACTCTGTCTCAGCGGCTTGACGTCTTGTATCCATCCGATTACGAGGGCTGTTTTAAAAATGCGGTGCCGATGAAGATGTTGATGGCAGGACGCTAGAGTCCTGACTGTGGTCTATTTCGGCAGCTGGAGCTCCATTTTGATTGGCAAGAGGATTGTTTTCCCTTTTATTGCGAGCAGAGCTTATTTTAGGGCCGTGAATTTCTCATGAAAAAAAAATTAGCCGTTAAACTTGCTCAGGTTTCTTTAAATGAATCAAATTTGTAGAATAAATTGAAATGGACAAGTGGAACCGAGGAATGTGGGGGAGGCAATAAATGCAGAATTCAGAAGTATGCTATGTCTCAGCGATTACACAATGAGTACCTAAACAAACAGAAGAAGGAGATTATCTCACAGCAGCGATGGACAGCCCGCGGTCCCACATGGCTCACCTGTGCACATCGCCAAGTTGGACATCATGTGTGGCGTCGTAGGCGTCGCTCTGCAGCGGTCGGTGTGGAGACAGTGTGTTTTCACAGCTGTCCGCAGACAGTGCACGCACACACATTCACATAAACTCTAAACTTGCTGCCAAAGTTTCCCATTGTACACAGCAGAGAGCGGAACTGCAGGAATGAAGCAGATTACAAACTAAAAGTTGACTGGTATTGGACTCTTAAAGGCTTATATGAGAGTTTCGAGCATGAAAAAGTCAATACCCCCCCCACCTTGCACACCTAAAAACAAACATTAACCAGAGGCGATTCCTCAATTCACACAGCAAATGCCATTTCCTACCACTGTGATGCATTTCGGTAAATCAGCATTTTTTTTTTTTCTTTCCTGTGTGACATCTATGCACATCGGGTTCCATTTTTAATTTCCATTTTTTTAAAATGTCGTAAAAGAAAAAAAATAGCAATACCAATACGTTTGTGGGAACATTAATCAGTACACTTCCTAATTAGAAATGTTCCTGAGCTCATTTACATTTCATGAATATGGTCCTATAAATTCTCTCTGAACCCCGGATTAGATGCTGTTGCTAGCTGTTGCAGCTAGCAACTTTCTGTACCAACACATTTGCGATCGAACATCAGTTACATCTTCACCGTAGTCCAGCTTCTTGGTGATCTCACATGCTGTTTTTGGCTTGATTGTTTGGTCACAATTTGTGACACTAAATTGATGAAATTTTCCCCCATTACATCAGCTGAAACAAAATCTGTGGAGATCAACATCCTCTGAACATTTTTCCCCACATGAACGTTCCTGAGGAGTGTGCATATGTAACTTATCCCCTGCGAAAGTCTGTGCCTGGTGTGAAAAGGCTTCAAGAAGTGAGAATTGTTTTGTTCGCCTGTTCGCCCACGGTGTCTCTTTGCTAACTGAGCTTAAAGGTGTTAAAACACCAAAGATAATATCGCTGAGACACTTACAGAAGACAGTATAATGACTGCATGTGTGCAATTACAGTGAATTTTGCATTCTGGCATATTTTACAACGTACACCTTGAAATACATCAGATGTTCAGTTTCAGAAGGTTGAAAAAAAAAAAATGTCACTGGCAGCGACTCTGACATTACAGTGGTGCAGGAGCACGGATTTAGCCAATCTGACAAACACTTATACATTTTATTTAGCTTGCTACTAAAAATCACAAACCCATTTCTGATGCTGTGTAAAGTAAATAGATCTTTTATAAAAGCTTTGCTTGCATTAAATTCTAAAGGACATACTTTTCAAACAGAATGAAAATTCTCAGTCAACATTTCATATGCTGTCTATGTGCTATTTTTAAATAAATATGGAGTCTCAGTCTTTTGCAATTCATCACTTTCTGTTTCTGTTAACATTTTAGACAGCGTCCCACCTGAATTGGGATTGTGTGTAATTGCAGTTGTTGCTCTCGAGTACTGAGTATGGAATGAATGAGCTTGCTGAAGTCAAAATCTGCTCAAGTGTCGACCTGTTTGTGTTAAGCTCCAGTACAACCATGACGCCACATTCCAGGGAGCGGCCTGGTTTAATTTTGAACATTTATAAGCAATCTGATTGAGACCAGAATGCGAGCGGATGAGGGACATTGTATTTGTCACACTGTTATTTCATGCTGCTGACTGGAATAATTTCGAAAAAGTCTTTGATGTATCGACCTCGCGTATTTAGGGACCGTTTTGGCTGGGTGGCCGAAGTCACGCTGTGGGGAGAGTCTGTGTGTAAACATAGTGAATCACAACCACACATTCAGCTGTAAAATGTTCTTACGCACAACTTGAAAAGACTGATATAAAGTTCTGATATCACTATAGAATGAGTTAAGGAGCTCAACTTTGTGTCATTCCAACTGAAAACCAGAAGCCACCTGTATAGTTCTGTGGTCCAGTATCACCTTCACTGAGCTTTCATACATGTGTGAGCGTGAAGATCAGCTCTGGAATTTTGTAGGAATGTGACTTAAATTGGGTCGGTGTGATCCGTCCACACAGCCACTGATGTCTATAGCTTTGACCCCAAATTATTTCCTGGATTGTCAGTGTTAAATATGGCAGTCTGCAATGTGACAATTTACAACGTCCCAGCAGAGCAGTGATGGGATGTAACCGCTCTATGTCCAACAGTTTAGACAGGAAATGTTTGTTGAGTACTCGGGGAAAAGAGGAATCTATAAAAACAAGATGGTTAACCAGGCACTAGTAAATCAATATAATGTGTCACACGAGGAAGAAAAAATAATGAATAGCTTTTATTGTAGTGATAAATCATTAAAAACAACAACATGGCTCCAACTATTTACTCCAGAACCCAACTTAAGTACTATTTTTAGATACTTCACTTTTTTCACCACTAAATTTATTTTACTCTATAATTTAATTTACTTTGCAGATAATATATTGCAAAGTTGGTTCATTTTTAAATTGTGCTTTTGTTTTTCTTTTTAACAATAAGATTTTTTAAAATTCCATAATTTCCTTTTATATATTTATTACAAGATGATTGCATTTTATCCTTAAATACATTAAGTATCAGATACTTGAAGACATTTTCTCAACTACAGTTTGTATGGGGGACTTTCACATTAACAAAGACATATTTGAGCACCATTTCTTTTATTTTAGGCCATGTAGGTACTTTGTACAAAACTGCACCTCAGACACTTACTTGCACTGCAAGCGCAGAAATTTACAATGGAGATTTGTGTTCCAAAGCGTTGTTTCTAGGAAACATGTGAGTGGAGTTTACAGCAATGAACACTTCTGATTGGTCAGCCACAAGCACCCAGAATTGTTTTGTGAAATTCATTCAAACTGCAAACAACTAATGGTCACCAGGATCAACATTAGGATTACGTATGGGATTTACTTCATTTTTAGTGAGTTTAAAAGTTATGCTGCTAATAGAAATCACTTGTGGTTGCTGTTCTGAATATGAATCCATACACCATCACAGGTTAACACGTTGCATCAAAATACCCACTGGCAAATTTCCCTGGTGAGTCAACATGAGCTGTCACTGCAGACAAGCAAAGCCCTCTTTCTTCTGTCGTTTTGGCATCTCTGGTGGGTGCCAAGTGGGCCAAAGTTGTAATGCATCAGATTGTGGCTGATGAAAATCATGTTTTTGACCTTGTGAAGATTTCCATGTAATGTTTTTATGTACTACAACATCATGACTGAAATAAGTGTCAATTTTATGCCTGAAGATTTCTGCTTTCGCCACCAGTTTTCCTTTACGTTGAAAACCTAAGGGACCAATGCTGATGACTTGTAGGGGTGGAGCTTAATCTTGTTGAAAGGAAACTTAACATTCCGACGCATCAACCTGTTGTAGACCTTGTAGAAGTAGCTCCCCCTCTTCTTTATGGGAATCCGTGTCTGGGTCAAACATGTATGGCTGAGTAACTCCACTGTCAGAACTTGCCTCTGCAGCGTATAGTAGACTAGTTTGAAAGTCAAAAGATGATGGAGCAGGTGAGCTCCGGCCCGCTCTGGCTGCAGGCGAGGGGCAGAGCAGTGAGTGGAGACAGGGTGGGGTCAAAGCAACACAAACTCACACAACCTGCTGCAGATAAGGTAAAGGTGTAGTCAGTGGCTGGAACAGGTCTTTAAAGGTAGAACCCAATGAGGAACCAAAATCAAACATAAGTAAAGATGAAGGAGAAGCTCTTAAACATCACTAAAGGCTGAGAAAAATACCAGTACGACTATTTTTCAAAGCCACTCGAGGAGAGTGGATAGAATTCGAACTCTTTAGTTATACTGCAACCAAATATCCCTCAATTCTTTTTTTAAAAAGTTGAAGGAATACTTGGCTGAAAATTTTTTAAAGTATGAGAATCACCACGGTGTCCATATACACACCATAAGAAACCAAATCCTCATCAGGTAGTTAATGAAAAATAAACATTTCTATAAATGGTTCTCTTAATCTTTCAATCAAAAGCACTGATCTGAAGCTCATGGACTGGCCAACACAACACAAGAGTCCTTCCAATAAGAACATGGTTAATATGAACATGTTGATCTGCTGAGCTGCGACCAGCTGACAGACTCTGTTTCAACTCCGTCATTCTCTTATTATTGTTTCCTAGGGCGACATGACAGCCAAACCTCAAAGAATTATACAACCCGTTTGCTCTTTTCTTTCTCACATAAGCAATGAGCGGTCAAGTGCACTGAGACATGAAGGGGTGCTAGGAAAGCAAAGCTATTTAATCCACTTCCCTCACCTTGTAGGATGATATTTACTCATTCACAGAATCAATACCCCTGGCAGGAGATGATAAAGTAAAGAGAGGATAAAGATTGTTTTTCCATCCAAGAATTACACTCCGTTTTTTCCTGCCAAACGTCAACACTGTACAACAGGCCAGCGACATGGCAGCCGCCCCAGTTTGGATGCGGAGACCTCTGAGTGACCGCTCTCCGGGCCCGTCTGCATGCAAAGACCTCTGTGTATCACCTCAACAAAATCCCTCACAGCTGAGTCCTGTCACCGGGAGATCACACCGGTGCAGCAGGCTAAAAATACTCGACTCAGGCTGTGATAAATTAAAGATGAGCTTGTGACTCTCAGTATTCAGCCGTCCCTTTCTTTAATCACTGCAATCAAAACAAGCAGCCGTGTGCAGAGTGCACTCTCTGGCCCTCCTCATGTCCCCCTTCCCATGTGTTCCCTCAACCAATCACACTCGATCGGAATAATTTCTGCGCTTTTTTTCTGTTTCCTGTTTGGATATCTGGCCCACTACGTTTAACCACTACAGTTGCTCTGAGTGCTGTTGGGAATTTATTGGAAAAGGTTGAGGAGGATTAGAGCGGTGGGGAGCTGGTAGCTGATAGTATGACAAAGGTGTGTAAACGGATGCTTCTGTTGTTGCCAGGGAAAATGCAACAAACAAACCTATGGAAAAAAGATGTTGTTTATGCGCACACTGACTTTTTTTGTCTAGAAATAATCAACATGACAAAAGGTGTTAAACTTTGGATTTCCTGTCAGGAGGAATATTTGGAAAGCTGCACATGGAAATTTTTTTCCGTTCAGCTATCACACCTGATTTATTTGAGATATTCCTGGAAAGTCTTGCCACTGCTCCCGTCTCTGCCTACCCACGCAAAGGCTGGACTTCAGGCTCACCAGGCGCCCCTAATCAGACAACGCGCAAACACTTCTGAGTGATGTGGGGCTGCCGGAGCAAATTTCCAGATATTAACATTACCGCAAGAGGAAATGGTTATGATTAAAAATAATAATAATAAAATTTACAGAAGTGGGGGAAAACCAGCCAAATGAGACCCAGCTGGCAAGTCAATGACCACTTCTGTGCAGGCAGTGTGGTTGGGGAGGCGGGTGCATTGTTTCTGAATCTTTCGTGCAACACATCCCAGTTCGTCTGATCTATAATATTACTAGTACGAAGACAACAACACAGTCCCTTCCTTATATTTCCCTCCATGGTGATTGTTTGCAAGCAACTTTGTCAATACTTTTTCTTTGATTTTATTGAAGTGTTTTTGTCAGAAGGTGCTCAGCAAACACCTCCAAAAATACGAGGGGCATTAGCAGGGTGCACACCTCTTCCTTCTCTTAGAAAACCACTGGAGAATGACACCTCTCATGGGACAAACAAAGCTCTGTCTGATTGGGCCTTTTAGTCCAGTGGTCATTAAAACATCCTTATACATCCTTATACATCCTTATACAACATGGTCATGGTGGCCTTTCAGAATGTTTTTCAAAAGTAACAACAGCATCATCATCACCTTCAAAAAGCCCACCACTGAGCACCATCTTGATCTTGGGGGATGGTTAGCAGGGTCTGAGGCTCTGTTCAGACCTGGTGCTAACATGTGTTCTGAATGATTGGATCACAAGTGGGCAGCTGTAACAGCACATCTGAAACCCGATTAAAGACCATATTCAGAGGGGGTCTGGGCCCTATATGGCCACATTTATACAGCAGTTTGTACTCAAATCTACCCTGGGCCACATTGAGGCACCACCTACTTCAGTGACGTTCTCATTGTCAGCAAAAGTCAATTGCATTCATGAACCAACTGCATTTTTTTTTCATTTTGTTAATTACTTGAATCACATAGAGGTCAAAGTTAGAGTTAGCTGGATCAAATATCGTAGTTGACTTGGTTTGACCTAAAGAGGCCAAGAAATAGACGTAATCTTTATTGTTTTGTTTCTTCTGCTTGCAATGATCTACCAATTTTTTGGACCTATCGTAACACTTCTTTTTCCAGTGTGCCCACTGAAAGTGAAGTGCTTCCCCCACTGGTAAAAAAATCAATATTTTTTTATATTTTAATATTTGAACTGTGCAAACACAAATGCTAAATGCATTTATTCCCATACAGAGCAGGGAAATGAGGAGCTGCATTTTAAAGCGTGGTGAGAACCCATATACTCTTAGCTGTCCAATTGGTATCAGATCGACCAGGACACTTGGTGATCCCGGTCTGAACAGTCCCTGAGGGTGCCACCTTCCCCCAGTCCTGTCATTATGCCCCCCAGGACCTCCTTTAATTATATGTGACATGTCCTTGAGTATGAGGGTGCAGGTGACTACATGACAGGATGTTGTCCAGCACTTGCATTTTTCAATGACCCAAAACCTTAAAGTTTTTACCTTCAGACTTCTTGCACTGAGAGCTTAATAACTCATCATCTTCTACCTCAGGCAGATTTAGCAATCATCCTCCACCTAAGCATATTAAAAACATTGGCATCTACTGCATATACTGTATGAAAAACAAAAAGAATATAACGACAAATAAAAGCAAATCCCAATATTTAAAAGACTGGAACCAAAAGATGTCAGTCATTTTGCCCAGATTTAAGACTAAAACAGTCATTTTCTAAATTGCTTAATCATTACAGCTCTACAATTTGTGTACAGTCAGTTGATCAGAACTTTTATCATATGTCGACATCTGGGACGGTGCACTGAATGGTGATGTACACGACACCCTGCGACTCCAGCACAGTTATTAGATGCTTTTTATCACAACCTGTTCTTGTCCACCAGCTTAAGAGACAAAGCTGGCAGGGACTCTGATCCTGATCTGACCCGGCGTATGAAAAATTACTGAACTGAACCTATGCAACATTAAGCCCCACCTCCATCAGTTGTCAGGATTGGTTCCTGAGCTTTTCCATGTAAAAGACCTGGGGTGTAAGAATTAGTTTTTGGAGACTTAGTGGATTTTTGGTTTGTAAAATGAAAGCAGAAATTCTCAGCCATGATGTTGATGCTTATTTCAGTCATGATGCGTGGTACATAAAAACACGTTAACAAGGTTAAAAACTTGAAAAACCTGATCAGAGGGGGTCTTTAAAGCTGTAATCAGGTGTGGGACAGCGGACATAGCCATTGAAAAATGAATGAGACACAACAGTATCAGCCACTAGTATCGGTGAATGCCACCTTATTTGATGATACATGAATTTTAGTCAACCACATCCGTGTAGGCTCATATCTATATGAAGGCGATAGGTTGATCCATTCCTACTGAAAACATACATTTTTGACAGAAATAGCAGCCGCAACAGGAGACAAAGCAGAATGTCACCATGGAAGTGTATGATCTGTTCAATTCGTACTTCATTTGTAGGAGATTGGACTCATAATGGAGATCTTTTTCCAAACAACGTTACCTGGGGGCCAATCATTATACTAGCTTCAGATCTCATGGATGTCTACTGGTGCAACAACTGGAGGTCCTTCCTCCAACACTTTATACACTATCGTGCTCATGAGCCGTATCTGCGGCTGTGGTGTCAATTATGTCATGATGGATGATAAGATCTGAATCTATATTTATACGTATTAAATCTAAAATTGAGTGTTAATATGTGGCCAAACTTAAGGTCAGGGTGAACGCTAATACACTCTCACCTCTGTAAACATCATAGTTAGCATTGTGTCCAAAAAAAGAGAATGTCAGTGTGTTTTATTGGAAGTGAGTATTTCATCTTCGTCATCAGCTGCACGTTTTATTGTTAAAGCGGGGAGGAACCGCTCACTTTGGGGTGTTAACTCTGCTTTGTTGGTTTCCCTGCAACACTCGCCTAGGAAGGAAGCAGTTTTGTGATATTGGATAGTTAGTTATACCCATTTGACTTTTCAGGAAATAAAAAGAAAATACGGTCATTCATTCCCAGGCATGTGATAGGTGCAACTCAGCACTGCACCCTGGGAAATTGTGCACAGGCCATTGTCCTGATAGATGAGTGGGTTCCTGACCAACATGACCTCATTGCCTCCCTGGGGAGTGGTGTGGAGCAGAAAGGCGGGGTGTTGAAAACGTACCTCACTGAGCCTGCTAATAAAACACTGATCACAAATCCCAGCCACACAAGCCGCTGAAGAATCCGTCAAAGTCTGTGTCAGCTTCCTGTCGCAGCCTCCAGACAATGTAAAATCTGATGGCTGAGTGCTCCCAGCTTCTGCTGCCAGCTCATGAACACGTTGATCGTGCTGACTGTTGTCAATTAAAGACTGTAACTGACGAGGAGCCAGCGTGCAGCTTCACAGAGTGATCGCTGAGAATGAAGGGTAAAACATTATCGCCCATGGCCTCAGGGACTGGGTCACTGACCGTGACATCCCAGGAAGACGAGCAGCATGTGCTGGCAAGGGCACGTGTTGGAAACATAAACACACTTCTGTCAGGCCCTGGCAAATTTCCATGGAACACGATTACTGTACATGTGTGAAGTCTCAACCGAATCCACCCAAAATCTAAAACCACAATTTCTCTCCAATCCACAGAGAGAGATGTGGATGTTCATTCAGGTTTTCACATATTCGTCTCCTAGACTGTATCCATCACAGACATTTAACATGTCATAGGATGAAAATCAGGTGCATTGATGAAGGAGGTGCATTGTATGTAAAGGAAGTGGTGTTATTTTTTTAACCTAAATCCTATTTCCTGGTCTTTTAGGCTCTAAAATTTCACACAATTTTATTTTTGGAAAATTACTCTAGTATGGAGTTCAGTTGCTAGCAACAGCTTTGGACGCCGGAATCATAGTAAATTTTTTTTTTTTTTTTTTTCTCACCAATAAGTACACTCAATGTCATTGCGAGTGTCTGGTAACATAGAGTAGATACCTGGTGAAACACGTATGTTTTCGACTCATTAACTGTAAAGATACTGTATAAAACCAAAGTTTGTACAGTCTGTGTTTTGCCTCCATTTTTTTGTGCTTTCTGTCACTGATTGTCATTGACACAGATATGACCTGTCAATGTCAAACGTTTCCTTGTGCATGAAAGAAAAATGAGTATAAATTTATTCCAAACTGTTCATTCCATGCTGTGGTAATCTTTTAAATAATCAAACATTACTTTGCAATAAATTTGGCTTGCCCAACACTATTGCATTGTATAGCCCTGTCAATCTAAATGGTCATTGCGACTACTGGAGGAAATTTTTTTTAAAAGATGTGTTTTGGTAGACTTTTAGAGTTTAAACGAGCAGAAAATGGGGCTCAAAAATCCTGGGCATCATTAAAATGGATGCTGATATTGGCAATTGAATTGTTATTAAAACTATATGTATGTTTCATGCTTCATATCAAAATGTGTGCGGTGCAACGACTATGTATGTCAAGTGAAGTAAATCCAAAGCACATTGTGCCCCCCTGATGGCTGGCTGCAGTATAGGTTCAGGACAATTTAACCGCAATTTGTCCCACTTATCAATGGGCGGAGATATCTGCTCTGCTGCTCTGCGTACCTGATGTAACTTTATACTGCGTCACCTGAAATTTGCACCCAAACTTCCAAATTGCTAAACAGCATAAATAATAAAAATGTCAATTAAAATGCATAATTTGAGCAGTTACATACAGCTAATGTCTGCCAAAGCTAGCTGAAGTTCGCTTAGTCCCCTTAGATGCAGATGCCGAAAATGTCCCTTGGAATGATAAAGTGATGCAAGTAAAAGTATTTTCTCCCCTTTTTTCTAAACAGATTCATCATCATTGGTTTAACTCAGTCAACCTTTCAGTCTCATTTCAAATCAAACAGCAGAGCCGGTCATTTATAGAAACGTATGTTCACTTAAGAAATTGTGTTAAATTCCTCAGTAGAGCAGCAGACATGTGCTTGGACTGTGATTCAATTTAAACAGATTTATTGGAAGTGAGCAGTGACTCAGACTTTCCTTCATGTGTGAGAGATCTACAATACTTCCTCTGCAGACGGGTGGTCTTGTGTGTTGTGCAAATCCATCCGACTGGTGAGAAGGTTCCACGGCGCCTGCCCAGATTTGGCTGGATTTGTTCCTCTTTCAACAGCATTTTTTGTCATGTAAAGTGTGCTTAGCACGACCGACACAGAAAGTCTTCAGATTTCAGGTGATCATGAATTGATTTTTGTCACATGTCGACGTCGGTTGCAGGACGGCGCTCAGGGGCGACATGGGAACAAATAGGCGCCCGTGCAGCAGGTAAATAATCAATGTCCAGTTGGAGAAGACTGGATATAGCCAGCAGGACTGGGACTGGACCCGGGGCTCAGCTGTGAGGGCCACGACCTCTTCAGTTTGGGGGGAGGTGAACAGGGAAGAAGGTCAGTGCCAGGGGCCCAATCCGTTTCTCTGGCCCCTCTCTTCAGGGGCTGTTGTCAAGCCTCAGGGTAGAAGCAACTGTATCAACACGATCTGGGGCTCCGAGTGGCCTCCTTCTGCCAGACCTCTCTGAACAGTCACCAGAGATGACTGCGCACATCGAGCATACACGGCGAAAAAACAGCAGACTCTGAATAACTGTCGCTGTTGGAGGGCGGCTGTTTGGGGTCAGGAATGGAGTTCAGGATTGGCTGGAAACGACACATGCAGACCCAGGAGCATTTTTGGAACTGCTGCAACGTAGAAGAAAATCAGCGGAGAACATCGAGTGCCTCAAAAGAAGAGTCAGAGCGTCTCAATTGCCCCCTGGTGGCTGGCTGCAGTCATAAAACCCTGCATGTTAGGGGTTATGGGACATGGGCCAAACTATAAGTGACACATGAACTGTTTAAGTGAAAGTTTCACGTCTGCTGCTTGGTCACCATGGACCTATTTTTAATACATCCATAAATTTTAAAATATTTCAAATATAATATACAGTGTGAATGACTGGGTTGGAAGAACATGAGAGAGCTTCTACTACAGCAGCCTGATAATCAAAAATCAAACGTAGCACTAAATATGTAGATTATGTAATTATGTGTTTATAATGATATGATAGAGTTGTGTTAATATGTCAAATGTAATATTTAATAACAAACAGGCTTACTTGATTTTACTTACCCTCACTCTCATAGTTACACTGTATTAAACACAGTCCATCACAAGTTTTCCATCACATGAGCTTCCTATTGTGTAACAAGCGAAATTTTCCAAATAAAGTGTGTCACGATTTGCCAATTCAATTTAATTTGTGATTTAAGCTTGTTTTGTTTCAGCACTGATTGCTGTGCCTTTGTCAGACCATTGAGTCTTGATTTGTTAAGATCATTTGTTTTGTAACCAATAACAGATCACTGGCCTTCCAAACTCTTTAAAAACAGAACAAAAAGTTACATGAATAATGTTAAAACAATATTTTAGTCGACCATGAATAAACTAAGAGGAAGTTTCATCAGACGAAGGACTTTTATCCGTACTTGTTCTGTTGGATCTTTGTGTGGCGTCAGACACCATCGACCATCAGTTCCTAATAGAGAGATTAGTCAACTTAACTGGCATTGAGGGAGCGGCATTTATCTGGTTTAAGTGTTATTTATTTGACACAGCTGTATTTGCACATGTTAACAATGACTCTTCTATGTACACCAAAGTTAGCTATGGAGTTCCACAAGGATCAGTAACGAAACCAACAGAGTAGCTAAATTTCACGCCTGTCGTAAAACTGAAATTATTGTCTTCGGTCCTACACACCTCAGAAATAAATTATTGAATGACAAAACAACTCTGGACAACATCTCCTTAACATCTATTAGCACTGTAATAAATCTGGGAGTTGTCTTTTATCCAGGATCTGTCCTTTGACTCCCACATAAAACAATTCTCAAGATCAGGCTGTACTCACAAGTCACTGAAGAAGCTGATTCAAAACGCTGCTGCTTGTATACTCACCGGAACACGAAAAAGAGATCATATCTCTCTTGTTCTAGCCTCTCTGCATTGGCTTCCAGTGAAATCCAGAATGGAGTACGAAGTTCTCCTCCTCACCTACAATGTTCTACATGGTCAGGCACCTTTGTATCTTAAAGGACTTCTAGTGCCTTATTACCCAATTAGAACGCTGCTCTCCCAAAATGCAGGCTTACCTACCTTCCTAGTTCCTAGGATCTCTAAAAGTAATCTGGGAGGCAGAGCCTTCAGCTACCAGCCCCCTCTTCTCTGGAACCAGCTCCCAGTTCATGTCCGTGGGGAGGACACCTTCTCTGTGTTCAAGAGTAGGCTTAAAACCTTTTTTGATAAAGCTTATAGTTAGGGCTGGCACAGGCCAGCCCATAGTTGTGCTGCTATAAGTCTATATTTCCCAGGATACACTGAGCCCCTCTATTTCTCTACCTCGTTCTCGCCCTACTTCTACTCTCTACTCGGTCATTTCCCAGTATTTGTATTACGAACTTCACCCCGGAGTCCCTCTGTCTCATCGTCTCTCAGCCACCTGGTGGCGCTGGTGTGACGGTTCTGCTAGCGACCTGCTCTCGGGTGGAGATGTGACCTTGTGTCTGGGATCAGGATAAACTTCACCTATCCTACCCAGCAAAAGACAGAGTGGAATCCTGACCTGGATCACGTCTGTTTCCTGGATTCTGACCTTTAATAACATGCTTCTGGACTAAGTTGTCATGTTTTCATATCCATAGATTGTAATGATGTCACATTGTTGTGCTCTGTACTTGTGGCATTTATTGCACGTCTACCCGTCCCAGGGAGAGGATTCCTCCTCTGTGGTTCTCCCTGAGGTTCCTTTTTCCCTGTCCAGGGTTTTTGGAGTTTTTCCTCACCCAGTTTGAGGTTCTAAGGGTAGAGGGTGCTGTTATGTACAGATTATAAAGCCCTCAGAGGCAAATAGTTATTTGTGATTTTGGGCAAATTAAACACAAATTAAACGTGATTGATTGATTGATAAAATGCAGATACATAAAGTAAAATGTTAAACAGGGACTGATTAAAAAATGTAATCCTCTGGAATATTCAGGAATAGAAAGATTACGCCCTGATGTCTGTTGAATTATGGGATGGTTTTCAAGGAGCTATTGAAGTCACCCCCTGGCGTGAACTTTTGTTATAATCCCACTTTGGTGTTTGATGTCTGTTGTTTACACAGCATCAGCAGGCAGTGGTGTTTCTATTGTCAGCTCTAAAGCCCCGTACATTCAACAGAACGGCATCGTGGGCCGTATGCAGCAGAAATGGCATGTTGGCCTTTGCTGGTAAACACAGTTGCTTTGACACGAGTGTTATGGCAACACGCAGCTGAGCGTACCGCATTGCTCACCTTCATTGTGAATATATTTTGGTCACCCTCACAGTGATTTTAGAGCTCAACTGGGGGATCTGCGTTCCCCAACTGAGCACGCTGATCTGAATCAAAGTACAATCTGCTGCTCTCATTTTATGTGAAATACTGTGGGATTTTATTCTGAAAGGACAAATCTACCCCGCAAGTGCTGCTCTACGATGACCTTAAACAGAACCATTTTGTTTTGACTGAAATTAAAAACTTTAGGTGGGTTTTAAATAGCTCAAATATCAGTTAGGTGGAAGGATATTTGCTCCTGTCGGGTCTTGTTTGCAACCTAATAGCTCAGGATTTTGCCAGCCCAATGTTGTTTATTTTGTTGTTGTCATTTTTTATTTTTGTGTTTCTACCATGTCATGCGTCATTCCGAGTAGTTTTCCATTTGTATCTTTCTCTATGACTGGGAGTTGCACAGGGCGTTTTACTGATTAACTATCAGCTTTTTATTTCCTTTTATTATTTTGTATATCTTGCTCACAAACCAAGCAGCCAACCTCCTTGGGGGATTCACAAATCCTTCTCTTGTATTGACTCACTACATCAACAGTTCTGTAACTGTATGATTCTGATTGTTTGGAAGTTTTGCTGCAGGCCAAAGTTTGGCATGAACATCGTTCTGTTTTTAAGCGTTAAGGGAACCAGTTCTTTGTGTCTCTCCCGGCTTCATTTGGCCGAGCTCAGTACCAGAGTGCCCCTGCGTGCTGTCCACTTCCTACCGTTCAGACCTCTGATTACCAATCCTCAACCGTGATCTTGTCCAGCCTCACTGATCTGTCTCAGACTTGGGACAGACCCAAGCCCAGAGACCTGCTTTGACCCCAGGATCAGGAGTTGGTTGCAGCCGAAATTTTGGCCAGACCTGTGGTAACCGTGCAGCTGTTTGCTAATGAGTTGCACAGTTGGAGGACCAGAAGGAAATGTGTGGAAACACACTTTCTGTCTCTCATTGATGGGGTGAGTCTCTGTTTGCCTTTTTAGTACTTTTCTTCTTGTAACAGATCACATTCTGTGCTCATTTTACCACTTCCCATTGCCAGTTTCAGACATGACAAGAACCTGGCCAACAATCAGGCCTATTTCTGGCAGCTCTACACTGACATAACATTTACACGGACTGTAATATTTCCAGTATTAACTTGATGAAGACAACACCCTGAACAAGAAAGTCATGCAAACAGCATTTTCTGATTATACTGACCCGACAAAGGCTCGGAGTACATTAAGGCTTGGAGTATTTTAACATTCATGTCAGTGATTGGTATTTAGACATGCAAACTCTGTTAATCCAAAGATAACTCTTGTTCAGGTGTTTAGTGGTGCCTTGGATCATGTGCAATAAACAGGTGTTTTTATCAGATAAAGTTGTTGAATGCATATTTTATCTGTATTGTATCATTAAGCGGGGTGCCTTTTCCCATAAAGTTGAGCATTTTTACCACAGGAAACCAATCTGTCAAAACTCACTGTCACTGGTCAAACCGCAAAGTTTCTGACCGACCAAAAATCAGGTTTAAGGTGAAAACATTAACATTTGCGATGGCAGCAGTTGTTTTTTAACCACAGAAACAGATTGTTCAGAGGTTTATACTAAGATCATAACAAGGCTTTTTAACGTGGACTGTTTGATGCTCACTGCTGTGAAGAGCTGTGCGAGCTTTGCTGAGGTAACCTTTGGGCAAGGAAACTCTTATTATCATGGTTGACCTGAACTGATCCAGTTGAGAGAACAAAATGCAGATCTGAAACAGCCTCAAAGGTAATTCAATACCTCTGCTCCACACTGTTGTCTAGCCAAAAAAATCCCTTTTTAAAAATAGTTTTTAATACTTTCAGTCTGAAAGATATCTGACAATTAGGGCAATCTTTTGGTAGGAATCTGACAATACGATGCCAATCATGTTGCACTCTGTATCATTCTGGAGTTATGATTCAAATGCAAGTGATAATGTACAGCTTACTAACCTCTGCACAGTATCCTGCATTTGGCACTGCCAGTTTCGCACAAACTATTCAGATGAATGCTATGTTATTGATTACAAATATTGCTTTTTGTAAAAAAGAAAAAATTTTAAGATTTCATAGCTGGAACACTGAAAATTTGTTAAACTTTGTGGCTTTTTTGAGATTCTGAATTATAATTAAGAATTTCCATCAGTGGTGAATGGCACTTCTTTGGGAATATTCTGAGCTCATTTATCTCTACCAAACTCAGTCGTATGATGGCCATAACTGTTAGCTTTCCAATGTCACTGCCAAATTTTTGTATTATTGACTTAGATATACATTAACTGTCAAGCAGAAAACTTTGGACTCATGTCAGAAAAAAGAAGTAATTCTGAACACAGTGTCATCGAATCAAGTCTCCAGATATGTTAACATTTATATATGAAAAATATTCCATGGTATTTCCTGATGAAGAAGCAAATGTTGCCACAAGGTGGCGCCAATCAGCTGACGTTGGTCACTGTTCAACGTTCTGCTGATTGACATGAACAGACAACTTTGTGTCTGTTCATGCGTGCTATGTTGCAGTACTGTAAACAAGAATACATTTAATTTCAGAGACTGAGTTCTTTCTGTTGACGCAACATTTGCTCACTTTGATGGCACGTTACGCTGAGAGAGCCCCTCTCTGACAGAATATTGACACAGCAGGTACTAATCTGTCAATATTATGGAAAATTAGTATTGAAATTGATATGTAATTAAGATGTTTTGACAACATTAGTCACAATGTTGCCATCTAGATGTTGGAGGTTTTAATGAAAATGCAAAGGGAACCACAGCCACTGATCTCTGCCTCTTAACTATTATTTATAATCAATGTTTACGCTTTGAGATTCAACATCACAAAAGATTATGAGGGACGGCTGTGGCTCAGATGGTAGAGTGGTCGTCCAGTGATCGGAAGGTTCCCGGTTCGATCCCAGACCCTGCAGTTAACATGTCGAATTGTCCTTGAGCAAGACTCTGAACCCCAAATGGCTCCTGATGCTGCGCCATCAGTGTATGAATGTGTGAATGGTTAATGCTCCTGATGAGCAGGTGGCGCCTGCGTATGAATGTGTGTGTGAATGGTTGAATGCAAAACCTGAGGTGTAAAGCGCTTTGAGTGGTCAACAATGACTAGAAAAGCACTATATAAATACAGGACATTTACATTATATTGAAATACTCAAGGTTGTCAATATTTTACACACCCCTAAAACTGATACATAATATTCACCTGCTGTGCCTCTTTTCCTAACATTCTTACCGTACCCACCACAGAATCGTGGCAGTTGCTTCATTCAACCTGTGTTGTTGCATTGGCTTCCTTTATAGATGGATTTCATCCTCTGAGAAGCTTTGAAAGAAGTGGTTAAAGAAAAGTTCTCACTGTAATGCTCTGTCTTTGATTACCCCTATCAGACTACCATGGAAGTAGAGCCGTGAGGGTAAACTAACGGTGTTGCTGCTTTTTGGTTTTGCTTTTCTTCTGGGATTTTAGTAGCGAGCCAACGCTGGGACACAAACATCAGCAGACAGCAGAAGCACAGTGCCCTGAAACAGTTAGTGGCATCATTCATCTCCAGTCGTCATGCTTTACAGCTGCTCTACTTTTATGTGCTCCCTCCACTCACGTATTTCTCTTTTCAATCCAAAGATTACATCTTCTAGGAGAGGAAGCTGACCACCTTTCTTTGGATAAAAAGTAAAGGAAACTGGGAATGGCATTCCACACAACAGGAAGACAGAAAGGACAGCAAAGGGTCAGACTGAGATTAAGGACAAAAACAGGTGTATTACAGCCCTGTTTGGTAAATAGTGAGATCCAATCTCTCTGCCTTCCCGTTCCGCTGTCTGTTTGGGGGTAAATACCACGTGACCATGTGGCCCTGTAGAGTAAATAACAAAATGATAAAACACTTTTTGTTAGGGGAGCAGGACTACTGTAATAACAATCCAAAATGAGAGCTCCCATTGGTCAATATGTACAGGCCTTTAGTGCTCGCAAGCTCAATCTATCACCATACCTCATTAAGGAGAAATCCAAACATTGTGTAGCCGAGGTTTGGGTGTTTTTACACCACCGGTCTAGGACCCACAGATGTGTACGCTTCGAGCGTCTGGTTGCATGCAACATGACATAACGTTGACAGCACGTTTGCGTTACACTTGTGTGTTTGGGAGTGTTTTTCACTGAAGCTGATTACGCTCATTTTCCATGCTGCTCATCCCTGTGATGTGTTATCCACCCAATTCAAGTTACTACAAAGCTGCCTTTAATGCATTTAATCACCGACTCAAAGTAGATCTGATTCCACTTTGTCTCTCTCATTGGGGAGCTCTGTTTTCTCTTTCCTGAGTGCACCTTGCAGAACAGCAGGGGTGGAGGGGACGGTCACGCTCAAAGTGATTTACTGCACAGAGGAAAGCGTGTGCATTTCATTAGAGCCATTCGCTCATCACACTTCTTAGATTTTCCTAAAACCAGAGAAACTTGGATTAGGATGCTGGATTTGCTTGGAGGTAACACTTACTACTCACGGTCGAATTGAAAGGGGAGGCCATTTTCCCCAAAGCTCCACGTCAAAATGATTACCCCCTGAGGGGCACTGAAGGAAACATGGAAAATTATTGCAATGGAAATAAAAAACATATCTTCTTGTGAAGTCATTCACTAATATAACATGTTTGGACTTACCTTAAAGGACACTTTTATTTGGGTTGACGTTCACTATGGATGCAGGAGGAACTTTGTCTTTGGTCAGGATGAGCTCTAATCCAATTTAGCTGCTGCAAATTGAGCAAAAAAAAATCCCCTTTCGTGCTAATTAACTTACATTAGCATGAAAATGTCCAAATAACATGGCAAAACCAACAAGTGTCCTCAGAGGGGATCAACTGATTGATGACAGTGACTATAAATTTCAAACAAGCAAACAACATTCCACTGCGTTTAGTGCAAATTTTATTTTTCAATGGAAAACAACCTCAGCTGGCGTAGTTCAGCAAACTGTAACCACTTTGGTATCATCTTGTTACCCAGAAAGCTGAGCTAATGGCAAACTTTGTAGGCCCACCAGAGAAATTAGCTGTTTCATCATGCTTTCACAGTAAACAAAAACACTCCGGCTAACAATTAGTTTCTATTAAATCAAAAGGCTTGTTGGCCAAATGTGTGTTTTGCTTCATGGTTGATTTGACAAAATTACACCAAGGATGAAGACATGAACTTTTTATTATTTAAAAAAAAAAAAAAAAAATGCTTGTTTTGGCTCATTTGGCTCAGGCCCATACAAAAGAACATTCCTGTTTATTCCTGTTAGAGATGATTTTTCTTCTGGTTTATCTTTAAAGAACTTGTCTCATACTTCTCGGATAGCGAATGTCATCAAATCATTTTCAACTTATTCAATTCTAGATGGCCGCTTTATCCTTCTGAGACATTTTAGTGTGGACCAAAGTGGTGGACCGACCAACCAACATTCTCATTCAGAGACACATGCCGGCATGATGAAGAATCTAATGTTTAAATTGAACACAAAGAACAAGAGAAATGAGGCTTATTGTAAAAATTTGCTTTGTCTCCCAAGCATAAATAAATGAAAGCAGTCGACCTTGTTTCTTTTTGACTAAAACAAGGAAGAAAAACGGAAAATCTGCAAGGTTTTTTTTTTTTTTAATATAAATCCGGTATGGAAAGGTTTACGTTTTTTTGTTTTTTAGAACACTGTCTCTTTACTGTCCCATGTTTCCTTTCTTTTTCCTCCACTTTCCCTCAGTCGTAGATGTAGAATGTAGAAAATCGGGGTTGGGGGGGCAGCAGTAAGCAGGTTCTGCAGCAGAGAGATAGACTAAGCACAATTAGGGGACTTGCATTCCTCTCGTTTTTCTAAAAATACCCTGCACATTTCCTCTCTTCTGTCTGTGATTCTCATTAAACCAGTGGAAAATCTGCCTGCCTCGCACGGTAGCAAGACCCTTTATTTCTCTAGGCCTCTGAAAGGGGACATTCTGGGTGGCAGTGCTGTTGGGGCAGGCATATGAGAAGGATAATGAAGCCCTCATAGGCAGCTTTAGAGGTAGTGCAGTAAAACAGAAAATAGACTTACAGTATTTTGAGTCACCTGCACTTTGTTGGCTTTGCAAACTTCCACTGATTAAATAATGGCCTCCATCAAGCTTTCACTTCTGACTTCACTGAGTTCACATGCACGAATACACTCAAAAGAGGCTATCGTCCAATGGCAAATGTCATCAGTTATTTTTTAAAAAAAATGCTCCGCAGTGACAAACCAGATGTTCATGTTCATAGGACAGAGTCATCTCGAGCTAATTTGTCAAACTCAAGACTTGGCCTGCTACATCATTTTATGTGACCCACATGAATAGAGTTATTTTAGAATACAGTCTCACGTAATTAAGTCCAAAATCATTATCCATAAATTACATGTCCCACAATGCCCCTTGAATCTGTGATATGCGCAGTTAGAGCATCCAGTCACTAGATGGCAGTGTTCAAGCCACTACATGTTGAGTGATGGGGCTGGGAAAAAATATGAATAGTCCCAGAATGTCCAAAAAAAATAAAGTTGGTTCAAAGGGAAGGTAGTTTAAGGCAATGAGTCAAGGCTAAAATGCTACCTGTGCCACAGCTTAGGGTAATGTTCGCATCAACTGCGGTAACGGGATATTTCACAACATCTATGTTGCTCCCACAGGTTTTGTTGTGGAATTGTGCTTGTTCAATGAGGTACCTCATTAGTGACACATAAAGTTCAGCAATTAGTTCAAAGGTTTAGCGGTGGTACACCTGCCTGGCTGCCCACAGAACTGCAAGTGAATCATAAGTCAGAGTGGATCACAGAGGTTTTACTCCTGGATTTCTGGGTGCTGAAGTTGCAGAATTATGTGTCTCTACATTCTGTCGTCTAAATTCTAATGTACTCAGCCTTAAAACTGTTGCACCAAAGCACTTCTTAATCATTTCAAAGTATGCATGTCTTGTTTGACTCAAATGGTTTGCAACAAGGTCAGGATATTTTATTTGAACACTAAAATAAATTCTGTACCGCTGAAAGCATAAAAGATTCCTTTGTTGATTCGCTTTAGCAGTTTCAAACGTAAAATCTGTAGTAAAATCAGAGGTACACACTTGAAGGGAGGCAGTACAAATAATTTCAGTGTGTGCGAGCTTTTTTAAAAACATAACGTTCTCTGTCACTTTGAAACCAAAAGGTATTCATAGGCTGGAAATGTTTTTATAGTCCAAGCAGCGGAAAACGTTTGACTCGGGTCAGTCTATTCCCTGAAATGCCAATTTGGAGCCATATGGACACAATAATAAATGCATACAATCAAACACTTGATAGCACATCATCAAGCTCCAGTGCATCGTAAACCCTTGGACATGAGATGAGGGGAGACTGATCGGCCGCCTCGGTGTTATGAAGTTCAGCGTGCTGCTCTGACGTCAAGAGAAAACGGAGCCGGTTCTCTCAGGTTTTGTGGTTTCAGTGCTTAAAAGGGACAGTGGAGAGCCCACAAGAAATCCCCTCTGAGAAACTGAGCGCCTTCGGCTGTGGTTGTCCTCAGTATAACTCCACTGAACATTCTCAGACATGAGCACATTTAACAACTGCATAATATCTCATAACATACACACTTCAAGTCAGTTTTATTTATACAGCCCCAGTTCACAACCAAAGTCATCTCATGGCAATTAAAATGTGGAGCAGGTCTAGACCAAACTCTTTCTCTTTGTCAATTAAACAGGTCATTAATGAAGAGAGACCCAACATTCCTCCACAACCAGGCACATTGCCACAGTTTTAAGGAGAATCTTGGAGCAGACCATAGTCCTAGGTGGGTGGCCATCTGCCTTGACCTCTAAACCTTTGTCATTGCATGACATGCCAGCCAAGAAGCAACTGAATCTGACAAAAGTGTCTTTAATGCTCTGCTCAAACTAGCCCAAGATGAGAATTGTCTTCACTTTTTCTTTCAAATTCAAGGACTGAATGGTTTTCGATTTTTCTGAGGATTTGCTGCTTTTTCTGTTGGTTAGTCTGTAAGTTCTGTAATTCGAATGTTATTGGTTTTCAGACTGTTGGCCAAACAAAAGATATTCATTAGTTATCTTGGGGCTTTTAAGACTTGGTACTGTTCAGTGGAATTTGAAATTTCATGGGCTTGTAAAAGCTAATCAACAATAATCAATCAATGATGAAGATAATTTGTTGCAGCCTCACATCTGTCACGTATTGACTAGCTACATTCAAGTTTTATATTGATTGACTAAGTGAAGGCAAAAATAAGTCTAGAAAACACAACATTAAAACCACCTGCCTAATATTGCGTTGGTCCGTCTCATGTATCCAAAAAGTGCTCTGAGGGTGTCCTCTGGTACCTGGTCTTGGGGCATTGGTAGTGCATCCTTTAGATCTTCTGGCAAGGGGGGGTAGGGCCTCTGTTCCTTGGACTGGATTGGGATCTGGGGAGTTTGGAGGCCAGGTCAAAAGCTCCGCTTGTTTGTCAAATTCCTCGGGCCATTCGTAAATGGTATTTGTGGTGTGGCTGGGGAAAGATTTCCTGCTGGGGATGGAAGCCATAATCAGGAGTGGTGCTGCCATGGGTCAGCATTAATGTTCTGGTGGGTGGGTGGGACATTTCAAATTAACAGAGTTCCCATCACATTGTTGTATTGTAACAAGATGATCACTGTTACTTACTTCTCCCAGATTTAAGCTTTAGGTGTTCTGACCACCAAAAGTCGGCTCACTATGCTTTCCAAAGGCCAGTGTAAGAGGAGTCCCCATGTCATGAGAGGCCATTTTCTCCCCTAGTCAGGGTAATTAGTCCTCAATTTTCCTAAATCTATCCTTTTATCCCAAGATGCTATGGCCCAAGGGTTTCGGTCTGATTACTTGGCCATGTTATCATGTTCTACACCATGTTATATAATTCTTGTAACGACTGGTGATGTGATGGCACACCTGGGATCACGTCATCGAGACCTGCAGAGGCTCAATCACACAACAAGATGCTAATTAATTGCTTGCCATCCTCCGGTCTCTTTGCCTCCAGAAAAACCCTGTTTGCCACACCTACAGCAGACCTACATGAGCCTCCAGGGGGACTTGGTAAAAAAGGACCGGATGCTCTATGCACCAAATCGAGGCAACATATTCCGGGCTAACAGAATGTCACCCAGAGGTCTGTGGATTCTTCTTCTCTCTGGTTCTTCTCAGAGCAACTCGCTGCACCCATTCTTGGATTAAATGCGATGTGTGATTGGCCTACTACCTCAGTTTGGCAGTTCACACAAGGCCTCTATTTACACACTGTGTGTCACTAGGTATCATATTAAGGGTACTGGTAGTATACTATTTAAAACAATATCCATCTTTGATTTACCAGAACACCAGAGAGGAAAATGCACATGGAGTAGCCCTTTGTTTAGGTGGGGACCGCCCATTGTTCCAATGGCCCATTATACTGAAACCCCAATCATCTGAAAAATGTCCCATTGAACTAAAAGCCCATTTGTCCAACAGTGACATTATCCTGAGAACAAAACCCATTGCTCTGAAGGGCAGAACAAACTACATTTTCCATTTTGGAACACCCGTGTCTCTATGATAGTAGTTCATTTATGCCAGATAAAAACATTTTTATAACAGAATCCCTTATTTTCCTCATTGTGTTAAACATTCAAATATACTTTTAGGGCCCATCATATGTGCAACGCCAGGCAGAAATGCAGGCAAAACAGCATGCGACATTCACAAATGCAGTTTCACCGATCAGAGTTGACCAAAGTTGTGCCAGAAATATCTAGAAGTAACCAGTGATTGTCACCACTTTGTTCCCACAGTATGGAAGAGAACAGTAGGTGAATGTTATTATTTATTTTGCATATTTGTTACTGTGCCATACAAAACAAGAACTTGAAGATTGAATAAATTGGTTGGAATTTTTGAAAAAAAAAAAAAAAAAGATTTTGTTTTTTTAGATGGTTTAATTTCTCCTTCATCCCAGACTTTGTGATCTAACCTGCAAGTTGGAGACGACTGTCACTCATCACAGGCGTATCGCCATCAGACAGATGCAGGAAGTGTGTCACTAATGCAGATATGTGCAGTTGCAGGGAGCCTGTATTGTATTCCCAGTCCAGCCACTCAGCGCTGACACCAGACTGCCCGGCCAAACAGAGTCCGCTGGCGGATGAAGCAGCTACCGCTCCTTTTTATGAGTCTCTACTGTAGCTTAGCTCGAGTCTGCTTGAATCATTTTGGTGTATTATTACAAAGTGTTTGCATGTGCACTACATGTGTGTATTGTAATATTTAAGTAGCTTAAAGAAAAAGGTCTCGGCGGCCTTACAAATTACGGCTTTAAATGGGATGACGGAGTTTTGACTGTTGGCTGACTTTAAACGCTGCTGGAAGCGGAAGTCAGGGCATGTAGTTCGCATTTAAATTCTTTAATAATGCTGGATATTGTTTTGTTTGTGGAGGAGCGGTCAGTGTAGGGCGACACACTGATGTGGCCCCTGTTTGTGATTCAGGAGCCGATCAAAATGAGAGGAAAATGTGACATCATGAGGCAGAATGTTTGTGGTCAGTAGCGACAGACGCCTGAGTCGCATGTGCCTGCCTTCTTTGTGGATCATCTCCATGTGACAATATTCATTTTCCGTTTTACAGTTTTTGTTTTGGTGTAGGCTTTTAGGCTATTTTCTCGTAGCTTTTTCTTGTTTTGTTGTTTTTCCACTCGTGCCAGCTCTCCACTCTTGTGGTTTTCGCATGACCAAAAGTCCGCGAGCACAGCCTTTTCCGGAACGGGGGGACAGCCTCGGCCAATGGGTCCTTGAGTTTTCACCGCATAACGACAATGTTTCAATTTGTCTAATCGGGGGGGTATTTAGGCTAAGTAAACTATCACTCCTCAGGAGTGATCTGTAGCCACAGCCCAGTCATGCAGACCTTTTTATTCAAACCATTTGTGTGCGGTCGAGAGTGGGAGTGGGGAGTGCAGCCAGTGGAGATGACGGGGGGATTGGATAACTCAAGTCTGGGACGCAGAGTGAGATTTCTTGGCAAGAAGCTGGAAACCACACGCAGCTTGCGTGATTGTGGTTCTCTCAGCCTTCTCTCTGTCTCCGCTCCGATTCCTGTTGCAGCTCCTCCAAAGCACCTGCATGCCTTGCTGACACTTGACCTTTGTGACCTCTGAACTCATCCAGAGACACACGAGTTCTCGTGTTACATCATCGGACCGCTGCAGTGTGCGCTCTAAGTATTTGGACAGCCACTTGGTTGGACTCCAGCAAATTAGATCTGATATAAATGACTGTGAGAGTTAAAGAGATATGTTGAGCCTCAGAGGGCCACCTGGTTTTACAGCGTATGTGGTCAAGTATCTTTATAGTTAATAGGCCAAAATTACACATCAATGTGAAAATCAAACAAAATCCTGAAAAAAGTGACACCAAATATTATATATTAGGAAAATATATGTAGTGCATTCATGTGGTGTCAGAATAATCAGAAAAATGAGTTTCTGACTATTCATGCAAATTCAGACACACAAACATTAAAGGTGATAATTCATGTGGTGAAAATCCATTCTTTGCTGAGGTGTAATTTGTAGTTCATATGTTGTAGCCATTGAAAGAGTGGCCAAGATTCTTTAGAAAAGTTATTTATTTTTTATTGTTTTTTGTGGTTTAAGAAATTTACTGGCGCCGCAACGATTCTAACAAACAAAATCATCAAACTGAAAAGCAAACGTGACCTGAGCTGTAATATATGACACATGTTCTTAGTGGCTTCTATGTTGTTTGCGTGTTAACAAAGACGTGAAAACAAAGAGGTCAGAAGAATAAATTACCAATTTAGTAAACTGGACCTTCCGAGAGACATGAAAATGTAACGGCTACTACAAGCTAGGCAAAGCTAAGCTAGCTTATTTACTATCTTACTGTAGCCCGTCTTATAAGCGGGTAGCTTACTTGCTAAATGGGTTAGTGCCCCATTTTCCAGCTAATTTGTTTAACAAGTGAGCTTTCTCACTAGACAAAATCTGTAGGTGCCTAGTGGGGCATCCAGTTTTTGGATATAAAATTAAAGATATTAATAAAAGATATGAAATGTGCTGTTTCCTTCTGTCTGCTGACAAATTCGCTACACTCTTAATCGAGATGTAAACAACCTCAAACTATTATTACTATTTATGTTGCTTAAGGTACAATTGCTGATAATTAAGTAAGTTTTTGTATCCAGGACTGTTTTTCATGCATAAATAGTCTGAATACGACGAAACCTGCGTCACCGTCCTACTTATTTAACTGCACAGGTACGCATCTGCAGCCATTAAAGTTGAACAATTCAATATGTGATGGTGCAAAGAGGCACACAATCACCAGCGCTACCTCTTAATAGCGAGGTCATGGCACTGCTTACCTTACCCAACTCCGTCTTGGTTTCCTGCATCGATTCAGGATCATAACTGGCCTCATAAATGTGAGAGGGGGATGTGAGAGCCAAACCCAGACCCAGCCAGCGAGTTTTAATGGTACAGGTTTATAATGAAACACTCCAGCCTTTCTCCCACAGCACTGACGTTATCCACTGGACACACGCGCATATTAAAAGCGCACGCTATTTATAAAGTGTGGGACGGTCAGTGAGGCGAGGCTGTGTGGGAGAGAGACAGCACTGGGTGATGATTCTGGGCCGTTTGAGCGGCTGAGGGAGCAGATGTTGTGAGGTCAATGCTTCTCGATGCAACAGTTGAGGGTCGAGCTTTGCGAGGAAGCCGTGACGTGCAGATTAACACCTCCGTGGTTCATGATGGGCTATAAGGACACCTCATAGTTCCAGCCACTTTCCTTGAGGTGACATTTCCACCTCCAAGAGATATCTCCAGTTAGACAACCTGTGGCGGTCCTTCAGGTGCTGCCATCAGCCAGTCCGTGTGGTTTCTCCACCTGCCTACTCCGATGAAAAACACGCCCATGTTTGGTCACTGTCAGTCATGTGGTTACCATGCTCACCCAGCGGCCTACTTTCAACAGCCGGTTGGTGATCACACACAGATGATGTCATTTCCTCCTTTGGCTCTCTCCCTTATGGTGAACAGAGCAGCAGACGTTATCTCAAACATGACTCAGGTTCGTCTTGATCTGAAACCTCGGAGCGTTTCCCAGCACCGTGTAATCCACAGCATTTCTGACTC
>KV751350.1:4041891-4052307 GCA_001698575.1 Mola mola | reverse complement strand
GATGACCTCCCACAGCATGAAGCTTAGATGGAGTCAACATGATGAGTCTTGTGTGTGAGAGGGGCCACAGCAGTTCAGGTGTCTTTCACCGGGCCTCTGCTGCCACCTGCTGGTCAACAGAAGCCCAGTCCAGTCAGTCACGTGAGCTATTATCTCACCACAGACACGCAGGAAACACCACCATCGTTTAAAATGAGTTTAAACATTAACTCTAAAGTCACTATGTAAATAAAGAACATTTAATTGACACCTAAATAATGGTCCCCCTAACGTCCGACTGTGTGTTTCCAGTTTGAACGTCTCAAAAAAACTCTTGAAAACAAAGTGTTGAATAAATAAATATCGAATGAAAATTGAGTCAATATTAATACAGAGAAAATAATCATTATTAAATGTTTATTCTGACATCACAGTGAGTAATAAAAGCTTCAACCGGTTGGGACTTCCAGGATGTCGGATGGTGGAGAAACTCTCCGAGGAGGAAACTGGAGCAGCCGCTTCCTGCAGGATAAAAACAGAAAGCTGTTAGATTTGGTGCAGTGAAGCTGTTTGTGTTTGTACAGCTGCTGGAGGTTAGAGTGTGCGTGCGCTCTGCGAGGAAACACTGCAGCACACTGAAAATCCTGATTAAAAACCTACAGTTTCTGTATCCCAGCAGCCACGCTCAGTCCGTCCTTCACTGTCAGATTTCCTGACGATTATGGGATGGATGCGTGTTAGTTAAGTTTGTTGTCTTTTTAAAAATTCTCTGTCTGCAGCAACCAGAAAGACATTTAACAACAAACAACATATGCTTTGACAGACTGGAATGAAATATTTTAACCAAGAAGCCAAAGATAAAATCATACACAGAGACAAGATTGCAGGAACTTGAAACACAGATCACACAGTTTAAAAGAATAAATGTTTGTAACTTTATGTTAATTTGTTGTGAAGGAGTCTTCGTTTTTATCTTTATTTCAAAATATGGCGAACAATATTGAAAATCATTACAGCATTAAGAAAAAGAAAAAGAAAGAAGACAGTAACTAGTGAAGAAATAACTGAGGGGGTCACATCTGTTTGTCAAAACCCAGTGACATAATGTGTAAATAATGATTTTGGGCTTTACAGATAAAATTTGATTAGATTTATTTTTGATTTATAAGGTAGATGCAAGAGTTCATAAAAGCTTTAGTCTGGAAGTTTGAGAGGAGAGAGAACTCTGAGCCCCTCCCTTCAGAGAAGGCTGCCGTGCACGTGATGAGGAATTCAGTCCACTCCACTAGGAAATCTTTCTTTTCTTCATGCTAGTCTTCAAATGTCTGGTTATTATTTTGGTGTCTTTGTGGTTTATTTACAGGAACGGACGGACGCTCTGATTGGTTGTTCTGTGTGAAGCAACTCGTTTCAACAAATGGCGATGGGAGAGGTAGGCGGGACGAGAGGAGAGAGACTTTTATTGTAGAGTAGCTTCATCATCTATAACTGTCAGTCAAAAGTGATCATTTTAGCAATTAAAACTAAAAGTTACACAGTGCAGCTTTAAATACATGACATTAATCAGTGGTTTACTTTTGTATAGCGGAGACGTTTCTCCATCTCTTTTATGAACACTTAAAACTGGAGCATTTTTGTTTGTGAATAAATGACTTACATTTAGTGAGAAGCAGAATTAATTAGGAAAAATGCATTACTTTGGGTTGTTATTAGACTGTGGTCATAGCAACCCAATATAACATCTTTGGAATAACAATAAAAGAGAACACCTGTCCACAGTTCATCTGTAAATTCACCAAACAAAAATAAATAAACAAAATTAATGACAAAAATAAATTATAAATTTAAAGAAATAATTTGCATCAAAATAATTTTTCAGCTTCAGTGAAGTGTTTCTGTGGATTAACTTGAATTTAACTATTTTCACTTTATTTCTTAGAATTCATTTATGGGTTAAAGACCAAACTTTATCCAGTCAGTGTTATTGTTGTTGCTGTTCTGAAACACTGACCTCGTTCTGGACGTCTTGCAGCTCAGAAGGCCGCGACCCGTCTCCACAAACTCATCAGCGTCCAGATTCGTTAACATGTCCTCTGTGTCTTTCAGCACGACGCCCCAAAAGTGTCCTGTGACGTTCTGTTTCACATCCTCGCTGCTGTCGACTCCCACGCTAACGTTAGCACTGCTAGCTGGAGCAGCACAGAGGTGTTTCTTCAGATTCAATCCCGTATTTGAACACAATTTTCACTCTTTCTCTCTGCCCCCGTCTTAATTAATGTCTTTAAGCCTCACAAGAGATGATGTAGAGGAACACTAGAGGAACACAGAAGTCATTCAGCGTCGTTTATTTGCACATTTTTAGAAAAATCAGGGAAAAAGAAAAAAACGAATTATATGTTCTGGTGGGGTAGAAACCCACTGTGGCAATTCCTTAAATTCATACTTAATTAAAATTCTACACAAAGAATACATTTTCCATTCCTGTATGTAAACTTGTGCCAACAGACTGAAACAACATTAACATTAAAAAATGTGTAAAATAGGTGGTAAAAGTACTCTTTATGAATGATTAACACTTTGTAACTCGATGTTTTTCCACATCCGTGCTGAAGTGCTTTCTAAAACATTTTCAATTTACAAAAAAAGTTGAGTTAAAGTTGATGAAATGTAGTGAATTAGTAGATTACAGTATTGGACAAACTGAATGAAGGCTGCGTTAAAGTGAGAGGAATCAATTAATGGGACTACCTCAACGGAGGAACCAAAGAATCTAATTCGAACATAAGATATTAAAACTAGTGTGTGGAGATGATTTTAACGTGTTTGTTCTGATTTAGATCAATCAATTATCTTCGAATGATGTAAATCAAATTGTATCAGACTTGTACAGCTGTTTTTTTTTCCAGCTTTGGCATCTCTGCTGGTGCCTATCGGGTCTGCTGGTGCTGCTGTTCTCTGATGTTTTGCCCCCTGAGCAATACATGTCCCACCGGGGGGGCAGTGGCTGCATTGGGACGTCTCCCAGCTGTCGCTTCCTCTGCCAGCTTCTCGATGGCAGCCTTGTCCCTGCTGTTCCAGCAGCGCGGAGACGCTGGATTGCCGATTTACCTACGAGGCCCCCCGCATCCAACTTCCAGTAGGTGGATGGCCGTGGTCCAGCCTGCGTCTCTGCAATCTGCTGCCAGATCTGCGTACTTGGAAGGCTTGAGCTCGTGTGCTGCTGGTATGCCTTCCTCCCAAGGCACGGCTGGTTTGATGATGTGGACCGCATCACAACATCTGGTCTTAATCCCGTCTTAATCCCGTCCGTGTGATCTTAGTTGGAAAGGCTAGTTTTCGACACATTCTCCAGTCCTTCCCAGGAGTGAGTGGCCTGGTGCCTCTCCTGCTGCTGTCGTCTGCTGTCCTGTGCTGTTTCTCTCCTGGTTTGACGAAGGGAGAGCTCGGTCGCTGGAGACCTGCCTTGTCTTTGCAGCTCGGTTGGCACTTATCCTGGCCTCTGAACCATTGCGAAGGGTTTTGGGGACAGGGATGCACATTATATGATTATTCTTCCTTCTGCTCCTTTTCATTCAAGATTTGTCATTTTGTGTTTGTATTGAAGTGTTTTGTTTGGTCAATGAATGAAATAAGTTTAAATGCATAAGTTAGATGTGTGAGGTACCCTGCAGTTCCGAATGCGACCAGACGAGGGCAGACTCCAGACCCGTACAAAAACTACAATAAAAACTATGAGTTCAGTTTTATTTGTATTAAAATCAGCTGAACGTGATGGACGCGGTTGCTTCAAACTGCTCACCGTCCCGCTGTAGTTTTTAAAATGTCGTGAACGTGTCGGCACCCAGCTCATCTCTCTTGGCACCGCCAGGACTGTCTGGTACTCGCGGTTCTGTGCCACAGCGGGCAGACGCACAGCAAGACCACAAGCCTGTTCATCGTCTTCTGCGGGCCCTACCAGGCCACCATCTACACCCCGGACCAGCCGCGTGCAAGTTCGTGCACTTCATCATCTTCCTCACCATGTACGCCAGCATCTGCTGACTTGGCCAGGTGCATCCGTAACCTTTCTGCAGCCCAGGGAACTCCAGCTAGAGGAGCCCCCGCACTTTATATTTCTGTTAACCTCATGTATATTTTATACTGGTTGACTTGTGTTCTCAGCGCTACACACAATTCAGACTCTGTCTCTTTCAGGCTGTGACTGAGTATAACCACGTTGGTTAGTCAGTGGTGACAGGTGTCACCGGGCAGATGCAACACTCAAATAACGGTTGTGGTCTCCTCGTTCCTGTTGGAAGTTTTTTGCCTGTTTTGCATAAATGCGTCAACCCTTCATGGCCACCTTCAGGTCGGGCCTGAATTCCCCATCATTCCACAAAAGTGAAATGATGGATGGATGGATGGAAATCACATTTTTGAGCTTTTGGTGTTTTGTTTGTAGAACAACAATCCTTATGACATGGGGGGTGGGGCTTAATATTGCAGAAAGGAAACTTACCATTCTGATGTGTCAACCTGTAGGCGATGTTGTACCAGTAGCTCCTCTTCCTCTTCCTGGTTAATCTGTATGGCTGAATAGCTCCAATGTTAGAACATGTCATTGTGTAGTGTGTAGTAGACTAGTTTAAAGGTCAGAAGATGGCAGAGCAGGTGAAAGGCGGAGTGGTGAGCAGAGACAGGGCGGGGCTAAAGTAGCACAGATAAGTTTTTCAATGGCAGGAACAGGACTTGCAGACACGGGAGCCTTTCTGTTCTCATTTCATTGCTTTGAGACCTGAGACTTTGTTTTTAGGAAGCCAACTTCAGTTCTTTTCTGCTTAAAACAGGTATCCAGCCTCCTCAGTTGTTCACGAGAAAGTTTCAACACTGTTTTATTGTGAGGCTCCAGAAACTTGTGAAGAGACCATCAGATACTTTAATTAATCTTAGGACCAACTGTTGCTTTCAGCCTCAGACTGCAGCCATCTTTCCTGGATGGAACCTTTCTGTAATGACCACTTGTGCCTCATGTCTTCCTCTGCTTCACAGGTACAAAGTTATTTGCTACCCTCTCCGTTCCCGGGCGACGCGAACACCAACGCACGCCCTCGCCTCTACCTGCCTCGTTTGGACCGTAGCTGTGGTTTTCTCTGGCCCCCTCAGCTACCACACCTGCATGGACCTGGCTGGAACCGTGGTTTGAATTCCTGCCTGTGAGTCCAAACCACACATCACTGTGGACATGCGGACCTTCATCTTTGGCTACCTTAGCCCCGCCCTGTTGCTCGGCCTCACCTACGCTCATACCACCCCGTACCTGTGGACCAGCGTGGACCCTGTGAGGGACATGTCCGAGTCCAGAATGACCAAGATGATCATCACTTGGTCATCCTCTGCATGTGGTTCAGACACTTCCCCCAAAATGTTGCTTTAATGTGCGATAAAATGTTGTCGTGCGTGCTGGCGGTGTACCGAACAGCCTAAGACACATTGAAATAATAAATCGTTCATGTTGTTGTGTAACTCCTCTCTGTCTGCTTAGCAACTCGGGACGTGTTGATCACACCGTCTGAGATGCTTCGCCGTCGAGTGTTTTCCTGCTGCATGACAACACTTCACATCGGAGAGGTTTCGCAGCTCACAGGTTCACGGCTTCAGCCCAGTCAGAAGAAAACCTCTCAGATACGGTAAACCCTCAGGAGGCTGCTGACAGTGGTGGTGGAAAACTAAAGAGGAATCACTGAAATCAGGTATTTTTCTTGACACGTTGGAATATGTTCATGCTGTCATTATGGCTTTTAACGAGGCATGTGAAAACTAGGAGCTTTTAAGGTCACAAAGGGATGTTTTTTTCATGAAAATGCTGTTTATCACTTTAATGTTATCAAATATCAAAAAATATCAAACAAAAACACAAAATATGACAGTATATTTACCCCAGAAATGTGGTGTCGCTTTGCTCCCTGGAACATCCAACTGTCCTTTTTCAAATGACAACAAACACACCGACCTCCTGCACGCTGGTCAACAAGTAAACACTTTGTCAGTGTGAATATCTTCTGGGCTCATTAGCTGTCTGCGTGTCGGTTGTGTATTGAACTAGAGCAACAGAACAAATGACAAAATTACAGCAGATTGATAGATTCCCTTTATTAGTCTGAGCTGCTGAGCTGGTACGGCTCAGCGACATAAATACATAGTGTACAAAACGCTAATCACACGGGGGCGGGAGAGTGCTGTCGGAGGTACTTAATAGCAGTGCGTTCGGGGAACGTGGGGAACCAGAGCCACTCAGGCAGATGTGTCAAACAGCTTTTCGATCATCTCCTCCACCTCCTCCGGCCGATACTTGAGGTACTTCTCCGGGTTCTTGGTGAAGGAGATGTTGGCACATCTGGATGGAACCAGAGAGGAGTCGGATGCAGTCAGACGGTGCTGTGCTCTGATTGGCTGCAACTGTAGCCTCACAGTTTACACGTCAGTCAAAAGTGAAGCATTTCGTTGTAGGATGAAAAGTATTAACGTGATGTGACATTTAGAACGTGGACACTCGGCTCTGCTTCTGTTTATGAATGTTTGTCCCACAGAGGTTTTACATTTGTCAAACTTTGTGATGTCAGATTGTAAAGTCTCAGGCTGATCGAGAGAAACATCACTGCAGTGATTCTAAAACAGGAAGATAATTAACAAAGAAACCATATTTGTACTCAGAAGTGCAGTTTAAATGCCGACTTCACAGCATTATTCGTTTAGTAACTCTGAACACTCCTGTTGTTTAGTTCACATTATATGGAATCTCAGGGGCAACTGTCAAGTATCATAATATACTTAGAGTCAAATCCAAATTGAGTTTTATCTCAGATTCACTTAAATATGGCTTTTTCTCTCAAACTACAGAGGTTAAAAATTGACAACGAAAATGTCTTCTGTGTGTGTGTGCGTGTGAACAGTGAGTGTGCCGGTAAAACGTTGTGTGTGGATGAAACGGAGTGCGTGTGTGTGCGTGAGTGGCGTGTGTCGGTGAAATGGTGTGCGTGCATATGTGTGTATGAACAGGGAGTGTGTGGATGAAACGGTGAGCGGCGTGTGTCAGTAACCACCCTCAGCGCGGGACACCAGAGTTCCGCCCAGCAGAGGCACTCACCTGTGCAGGAAGGCCCTGTAGGTGTCCGACACCACCCTCTTCTGGGAGCGGCGGATGGAGTCGCGCTGCTCCTGGTCCGGAATGGCCCAGCCCTTCTGGGTCTTGCACAGCTCCTCCAGGCCGTCGTTAAACCCCTGAGTGGCGGCAAGAGGAAGACGATTGGGATCGACGACAACGGCACACTTTGATTTTCAGCCGTGAAACGTGACTCACCTTGAATTTGTCTTTAATCACCTGTCGTTCTTTGTCCCTCAGCTGCAGGAGGGAACCGACGGAGATACAACATGAAACACATTTACAAAGATCTCCCATCACTCATCCTGCTATAACGTATCAAACTGTTTTCACTATTTATCCATTATTTTTAGACTTTGATGGGAAATCTCAAAGGAATTTACAGATTAATAATTACAATAATTATATTTTGACATCCTCGGCTAATCTGCAGCATCTAACCAGGCTACAAGTGTCACAGAGGGATGAAAGGAAAAGTGAATAAGTTATTTCACTTTTTAAAACACAGTATTACATTCTAGTATTTATTTATTGAGGTTATGTATTTTTAAATGACGCATTTATTGATTTACGCTGTTTGGTCATTGATTTGATTCATTTGAGCTAATTCTTGCTGGATTCATGCGTAAATGTGTATATATCCACTCTGTGACATTATTGCTGATCCTGGGACGAACTGCGGTCAGCAGATGAACGTGAGTGAGACCATCAGTACGAGTGAGATTCTTTGTCTGTTTATGAGAATGCAGCGGCTCAGCGTGAACAGCTGAAGCTGGAACAATGAGGTGACCGACCGGTGCCGGAAGTCATGCGGACCTGCTGAAGCTGACTCTGCACACAGTAAAGGATGATAGAGTTCTGACCTTGGTGCCGGGCTGGAGGACGGGCATGTTCCTCTCCGTCAGGTGCTCCGTCACCTTCGACCAGCTGCGACAAAACAGACGGAACCGTCAGAACGGATGGCGGGCGGCGCCGACGAGTCCGGTCTAAGGTAAACTTTTACCTGCTCTTGTAGGAGTTGATCTGCTGCTCAATCAGATGTCTGTAGGAGCTCTCTGCCTTCCTCTGGGTCACCTTCACCAGCTGGATCAGCTCGGACCTGAACACACGGATGACAACAGAAAAGCTGGAAATATTTCACAGTACGTGTAATGAATACTGAATATTTGACTGTTTAACTTTTGAATCTAACTAAGAATGAAGGAACTTTTTCCACAATAGATGTGCAGCAGTTAAACTACTGAGATCTCTTACTTCATCAACGATACTTCAGTGTAGAAATTAAAAATGCTCCGACGGCAATGTAGGGGAAAAACCTCATTTCTGCACCGGGACCGGTCCGTCTCGTTCCGCACCAATAAAGCAGGAGACTGGTGTCAGACTGGGTCACTTACTTTTCCAGCGACTTGAGGATGTAGTTGTAGTTGTTGTGCAAGAAGATGGCGCTCAGCGCCGCGTCCTCGTACACTTTGGACTTGCTGAGCAGGTTGAGCTGCAGGTTCCCGAGCACCTTACCTAGGAGCAGAACTGGTGTCAGTGTGCAGAACAGGAGCAGAACCGGAGCTGTGGCGTCTGTACTCACATATGTAGGTGCTGAGGAGCCTCTTGTTGAACTCGGATGTGTAGCTGCTGGCTGACGAGCTCGTCTCTGCCGACAAACACGAGTCAGTTAATTATCTGCAGCAGTTTGAAGAATCAGCATGAAAACACATCCTGACACCTTCTGAGCACAGTGGACCTGCAGGTGTGACCTACTAAACATTTCCATGTTACACACGGAGGCAAGTCGTCACCTTGACGTCTTCACTGTAGAAACTATTCAACAATCAATGTGACAAATTAGCTGCTTAAAGGGAAATTCCAGTATTTTTCTAAGCCATATTTCCTAGTCTTTTAGGTGTTTTCATTCCACAAAATACTTAATTTTTGGAAAATTATCCCAGTGTGGAGTTCAGTCACCAGGACCATTTAGCTCAACAAGGCAGCAGTTTTAGACGAGTCAAAACTTTTTAAATTTAGCACATTTTTCTCCACCAACTACACAAGAAATCTTACAGAAGAGTCACAGATTTTTCACGGATTTTTCCCTCGGCAACTGTATCGATAACGCGTAAAACAGTTTTTCTACCTTCCTCTGCTTCCTGTCAGTGACCCCACACATGACCAGTGAGCTACTGAAGGGGGGGCTGTTTGCAGAAGTTTACAAAACTCATTTGTGTAGATTTCTTTCACCCTGTATTAATCTGCTAAATAATCAGACATTACAGTGGAGTTGATCTACATTAATTTGTTTGTAACAGCGTCCCCTTCAGCAGCTGACTGGTTGTGTCTGTGGAGCTCTGTCAGTGACAGGAAGTACTTCACAGTTACTGAGTAAACACACGGCTGTTTCACTGCAGGTCTCTACTAGTGTAGTTAGTGGACAGAGAAGTGCTTAATTAATAAAGTTTTGATTTGCTAAACACTGTTGCATT
Source organism: Mola mola (assembly GCA_001698575.1). Taxonomy (NCBI): domain Eukaryota; kingdom Metazoa; phylum Chordata; class Actinopteri; order Tetraodontiformes; family Molidae; genus Mola; species Mola mola. Next base: position 4,042,716 of record KV751350.1, on the reverse strand, counting down.
GTTTAGCTTTGTTGAGTTAAATGTTTCCAGCAACCAAACTGAAGCCATTTTGAGAATTCTAGACCCTCAAAGATGGGGAAATCGAGCTCTCAGTTAACCGCAAACAATGAAGCACAATTGGCCGATAAAATTTCTGTATTTTACTTTAAAAGCAGGAATTTTTGAACCACGGAGGTGTTGCTATTGAGTAAAAGATACGTCTTCCACCTCTACGCCGTCCGTTGCTTACCTCGGGGGTCTAAAGGAATATTGTAAGTGTCCCCCAGTACTAAAAGGGTCGAGCCGAGATGAGAGCAGAGAGAGAGAAAGAGGCACAAGTGCAAAAAGGTTAGAAAAGGTCTGTTAATGCACAGCAAACAGTCATCAGCCAGGCAGCGAGGGGGCGGGGTCTGATGGCCACCGTGGAGCTAATTTAACCCCCCCCGACACACAGAGATCAGTATTGATGGATCAGAACCATCACTAGCTCAAATGAAACCTGTTTTAACGCAGCTCCCTCTGAAAGACAGGCGGTGATGGTGGGGGAGGGCAAACACATGGCAGCGAGTGAAGGCAGGAACAGGAAATGTGTCAGACACGGAAACATCATGCAAACACAACGTTCAGTCTGCGTCCGAGTGCGACGTGTTTTCACGTCACGCCATGACAAACCGGATTTTTCAGATTTTTCATTTTTCTACCTAAAACTTGCACTTTGCGCCTCTTGGATCTTAAAAATGAACAGTTTAGTCCTCGTGAGCAAATTCAGCTGGAGAGTTTCAAACTGCGAGCGAGAAAGAATAAGGATTTGTAATATTGGCGAGAGCGCCCACTCTGCCCGTTTGA
>KV751350.1:4009508-4027550 GCA_001698575.1 Mola mola | reverse complement strand
ACCCCAGTGATGGGAGGGCCCAGCCCAAAGTCCTCCGGCTCTGCCTCCTCCTCGGAATGCGTATTGGTGGGATTGAGGAGATCTTTGAAGTATTCCTTCCACTGCCGAACTATAGACTCAGACTCAGTTGAGGTTAGCAACTCCCCTCCTACACTGAAGACCGTGTGGACTGGTTTCCGCTTTCCCCTCCTGAACCGCCGAACAATTTGCCAGAATTTATTCGGCGCCGACTGGAAGTCTTGTTCCATGGCCTCACCAAACTCCTCCCACACCTGGGTTCTTGTCTCAGTGACCACCCAAGCTGCAGATCGCTTGGCCTACTTCAGCTTGACGGCCCCTTTAGCCTCTGGTGTCCACCAGCGGGTCCTGGGGTTACCGCCACGACTAGCACCAGCGACCTTGCTACCACAGCTTCGAGCAGCCGCCTCGACAATGGCAGCGCGGAACATGGCCCACTCAGATTCCATGCTCCCCACTACCTCCGGGATGTGGTTGAAGCTCCTCCGGAGGTGGGAGTTGAAGACCATTTTCACAGGGTCCTCAGCCAGACGTTCCCAGCAGACCCTCACTATTCGCTTGGGCCTACCTGGTCTGTCCGGCTTCCTCCCCTGCCACCTGATCCAACTCACCACCAGGTGGTGATCAGTTGACAGCTCTGCTCCTCTCTTTACCCGAGTGTCCAGCACATATGGTCGCAGATCAGATGATACGACTACAAAGTCAATCATTGACTGTCGACCTAGGGTGTCCTGATGCCAAGTGCACTTATGGACACTCTTATGGCTGAACATGGTTTTAGTTATGGACAAACTGTGACTAGCACAGAAATCCAATAACTGAACACCACTCGGGTTCAGATCGGGCAGTCCGTTCCTCCCAATCACACCCCTCCAGGTCTCGCTGTCATTGCCCGCATGAGTGTTGAAGTCTCCTAGTAAGACGATGGAGTCCCCAGTAGGGGCACTCTCCACTTTCCAAGGACTTCAAAAAGGATGGGTACTCTGAAATGCTATTTGGCGCGAAAGCGCAAACCACAGTCAGGACCCGTTCCCACAAAGGCACAGGGAAGCAACCCTTTCGTCCACCAGGGTAAACTCCAGCACATTGGCTGAGAGCCGGGGAGCTATTAATAAGCCCACGCCTGCTCTCCGCCTCTCACCTGGGACAACTCCAGCATAGAAAAAAGTCCAACCCCTATCAAGAAGACTGGTTCCAGAACCCGAACTGTGCGTTGAGGTTAGGCCGACTATATCTAGCCGATATTGTTCAACCTCTCGCATAAGCTCAGGTTCCTTCCCCACCGGAGAGGTAACATTCCATGTTCCAATAGCCAGCTTCAACAACCGGGGATCGGACCGCCAAGGCCCCTGCCTTTGACTGCCACCCGATCCACATAGCACCGGACCTCTATGGCTCCTCCTGTGGGTGGTGGGCCCACGTTCTTGAATTGTCTTCTGAAAATGTGTTTTCGGTGCTGCTGAGAATAATCGCTGCATCCCAAACATGAAGCTAAAGAAACAGGTGTTCTGCGGTTACGGTTATCCGTGTGCCAGTATAGGTGGTTCGCAGCAGCAGGCAGTGAAACCAGAGGCAAACATCCACAGCCAAAACAACACAGCACTAAACTGACTAAGTGGAGCTGAGAAACCAGGCATCAGATGGACAGAAGCAGTCACACAGCGTAGGTTTCAGTTTACCTGGGATGTAGACTGTCGTCACGCGGTCGGATTAAAAAAGAGGAGAGGATGGAGGATTAGTTGACTGTAACGTCACAGGAAACAGCGAGAGGAGGAAGGGGAAACAGAATCACGTGGCTGGATGGTGATCTGATCACACAGACCGGACGTAGTGCGATAATCAGTGTGCGGCGCTCAGAGGCCGGTGTCGCGGCTTACCTGGTCTCTTGGGAGCCTTCTTGGTGGGTGTGTCCTTGCGCTTGGTCTGGACGGCAGGCGAGTAGAGGATCCCGGAGGAGGCGCTGTTTTTGCGGAAGTGGTCCTTCAGGCCTTTGATGGAGCGATCCAGCTGGCTGGACCTGATCTGGAAGTAGACGTTCATGAAATCTGCAGGGGAAAACAAAGATGTATCAGGACGTTTGCTGGAGATCAATCAATTCAGTTCCTGTTATTAAAGGCTCAGTAACATTCTGAAACAGCTGTTTGTGTTGTCGCCGATGTTTCCATAAGGTCCACGGCTGTCGGGGATGTAATTAGTTTAGGGCCCTGTTCACTGAAGTAAGAATTTAATTATTTAATCAAGCTGCTCTTTCAGATTTTACAAATACAATCAGAACAAATTTGCTTTAAAAAACAACCAGTTTTACAGCTGCTCCATTTACCATGTTAGCGTATTAGGAAAAAACAATTTTTGAGCCCCCTGCTTCATCTGATGTTGTAATTCTACAGTTTGGCCACTATGTCAAACCTGATGCTCCTCCTGTGATCTCGGCTTCACTGATGTAATTACCCACAATTCATTGTAATATGGATGTGAGGTGGACTTTTTTAAAATCAGAGACAAAAAAACAGGTAAAATGAGAATGAATGTTATGTTTAAACAGCTCCAGAGGAAGGGCTGCTTCGTCCTCATTGCCATTAAATGACACACCTGCCCTGAGCGCCTCAACAGGAAACGAGCTGTTACATTAGCATCAAGCTAACCAGATTCCTTCCTTATGTGCCACATCTGTTGTCAGCAGTCAGAGTGAAGTCGTACCCTGGTTGCGTCCGTATTCCACCAGCCAGCAGGAGATGCAGATGATGTCTTGGAGCACGGCTTCAGGCAGGTGCTCCAGCATCACCTCCTCCTGGACCTCCAGGTCCTCGTCCACGCTGATGGCGTCCAGGATGAGGACGGGGGGGACGGGTTTACTGTAGCGTGTCAGGAGGCTGCGGAACTCAGCCTCCAGCAGCTCTTTGCCCTTTTCGAAGCGCGCTTTCTGCAAAGAGAACCACATTTTCTCGACTTCGGTAGTTTGATAAGACACAAAAACATGTTGCTCGAATGATTTGACTTCTTTAACTTGTAAAATAATTCAATAACACTGTTTGTGAAGATTCAAGTTCACGTGTTTTTCGGCACTTTGGTCATCTGGTTCCATCATGCTGAAAAGAAAGCAGGCATGTCTACAGCTGAGCAGCTCGCAGCAGAACCGTATGTGTGGATAAATAACTCCACTGGTATTTTTTTTTCTTTGCTCCACTGATCACTTAGACTCCTGGAAACTGATGGGTGTGATTGAGAGCCAAGATGTGTATAAAAACAAAGTGGATACTGCACCACTGTGTTGAGCTCGGGGCTGTCGGGGTTGTTGTCCTGAAAGTACTCCACAGCTTTCTGAATCTTGGCTATACAGGCGAGATACTCATCCAGCCTGCCAGTCGGCCTGGGACAAAAACATCCAAAATCATGACACGGGTCACGTGGTCCACATCTCTTTAACCCCACAAACCCAGCCGGAGTGTCAGCGTCTCACCCCTCTCTGATGATCCGGTCAGTGTCTTTGGCCACGTGGTAGTAACTGATGACGTGGTCCATGCAGGACAGAGTCTTGTCCACGTTGTCCTGCAGACGCTGCAGGTTCTCTGTCTGCTTGTGGACCGGGATGATGGAGTTCTCCAGCTGCATCAGGCGACTCTCGAACGAAGACAGGATGGAGACCTTTCCAGGACGGATCAGAAAATGGACGCAGCGATGAGGCTCTCACCCCTCAGAACAAAGACGCGTCAAAGCATTTATTGGTGTGGACTTTACAACTGTGCTTTTAAGAATTCATACAAGAAGACAAAATGTCGTTTCAATACTCAAGTGTGTCTATAATTTCTTATAACCAGAGTTTCAACTATTTCATGCCATCAAAACCACATCAGAGTCCCTCAAACGCGAAAAGTTTCATAAAATCTGTCCATTAGTTTTAGTTTTACATACTGACACGAATTTCTCCAACAATCTAAACACTTGATGAAGACCAACACACACAAACCTTTTCATGAAAATCTGAATTCATTCACCATTAGGAAAACAACCTCTTACATTTTACACCCTCGGCTCCTCCCAGCATCTAGATACGGAAATGGGATCTAAATCAAAGTGTGTAAGTATTGTCATTTATCATGGGACTATTAATGAAATTATTTTCCTCCTCAGAATTGCTATAGTTGTATGTATATTTGGTGGTAATGCAGATGGCAGCTATGTGGCCCTTAAAACAGTCGGCCTGTGCTGAGGTAAACTTCTGTACAACTTTACAAGTGATCATCACACTGACATGTTCTTATTGACTTATTGTCCCTGAAAGTGTTTAACTTGACTCTTGTTTTGATTTCCAAAGAAATAAAAACTGCAATAATCAATTCTGTAGAATCACAATCAGTAGCAGCCCTGCTAAAACACTCCATGAAACCCAGATGTGGTTCGGATGTGAGCCGGAGAAACGAAAGGCCGGTTTCATATCGTACCATCCCCTTGGTCAGCTGGTCGCTCTTCTCCAGGTTCTCCCTGATGAACGAAAGCGTCTCCTGCTCCTGAAACAAGACACAAACACACGGGCCGTCAGGCGACGTTTGGACTCTTAGTACCGCCCGTTTCAGGCTTCCAGCCGACCTGCTTCAGCTTCTCCTCGATCTCCCGCTTCCGGACGGATGCGTCGTCGCTCGGAATCATCCTGGAGGTTTTTCCCCTTGGAGGACGACGATTAACGCCAAAGCCAAAGCTAATGTTGTGATAGCTGAAGGCTACGAGATCAAGCTAGGCAGGGAAGCGGATACAACATGTCCTTTTCCGGTTAGGCTTTCAAAATAAGGTTAACATTTAAATATTCGGTTAAATTTGACTTAAGCTACAATCATGCTCACATGTTTCATCATATTATGCCTTAGTTTTTAATGCGTATTCCTAAATTCAAGTCTAGAACAATGTAATGATTACGTTTCCTGTCTGCCAGATCAGTCCGTTTTATTTTGAAAGTTCCTCGAAATTCCGGTGCGCATGTGACCTTGGCGAGGGCGGGGCTTTTCCTCCGGCGCTGAGAATAAACCGGAAAGCGCGTTTGAGTCAGTCAGGAAGGGGACGTTACGCCACCAATCGGCTGGTTTCTTCATTGAAGAGAAGTGACAGTTGGTATTTGAAAACAGTGTTGACAATCAGTTCACACATCCTGATCTCACTTTTCATTGGTTCCCTAAAGGTCAGGTCCTGTTTTCAGAAGTCTTCACAAAGTGTTGAAGCTGCAGTCAATGGTTCTCATGTTCTTTAGATGGCACCATAACGATCTGTAGCCTCGGCTGCGACTTCGGTATCAATGAGCGACTGACTGTCTGATAAACTACGAGCTCTCACTAATAATGATGTGGATGCTGACAATCTTGTTATAAGTATTATTTTATCATCGCATACTATTTGACATCCTCCTACCCTTCTACATTCTCTCACCAATTAAAAACATTTTCGCATTTCTGCCTTTTATACTGAAGATAATTATGGGATTTATTTTATATCAGATTCCTCCCTTTATCTCTTTTGTCTTCTATGGTGCTGCTGTGACCTGTGAATTTTTTCTGATGCTGGTCGAGACTAAATTTTGTTGCACCCCTGACCTTGGTTCAGGAGAACTGGGTTTGGATCTTGGTCAAGGCAAGAATCCAGTTGGGCCTTCCAGCAACGTCCTTCATGCTAACTGCTTTCCTAGTTAAGAGTGGAACCGCAGATAGGAGAGCCATACCGACCCAGATGTCACCCAAGTCAACAAGGTCTGCGTCAGGTGTCCAGGAAGCTGGACACCCTGATGAGAAGTGGCCTACCAGAACAAGATATTCATGGACTAGGAATGAAAATTCCATGTTATGCAGAAGCAGGTTATTAGCAACATGGAAGCTCCTGTCAGGCATCATTGCGGCCAAGATGACTAGGCACATGGCTCAGTCCACATGAAAACTGGACTGCTTGGAACTGTACAACCTTAAAAAAAACTCGATCAGAGTGTGGAGGATGACTCTAGAGGCCAATTCAAGGCCAGTTGCCCAAGTTAGCATCAGGAGTGGCATATACCAAGGAGATGCCCTGCCCCACTCGCTGTTCTGCATTAAGCTGAACCCCCTCAGCCAGATCATCACAAAGATTCTCCTCTGATACTGGTTCAAAAATGAAATAACCATCAGCCACCTCTTTTACATGGATGACATCTAGCTGTATGCGAAGAGTGAGCAAGACATCAACTCACTGATCTTCATCACCAGGATCTACAGCAATGACATCGACATGTCATCTGGGCTAGACAAGTGTAGCCGAATGATATCAAAGAGAGGCAAGATGATCACAACTGAAGGGGTTGAATTACCAGAAGGCAACATAGCCCATGTTCAGGACAGCTACAAATACCCTGGGATCCCACAGGCAAATGGGAATCATGAAGAGGCCACGAGAAAGTCAGCCACAGCCAAATACCTACATAGAGAAAGGCAGGTCCTGAGAAGTCAGCTGAATCTTCAGAACAAGATCCGAACCATCACCTATGCCCTGCCCATCATCAGATACCCTGCTGGTATAATAACCTGGCCAAAGGAGGAGATAGAAGCCACGGATATGAAGACAAGGAAGCTCCTCACCATGCGTGGAGGGTTTCACCCCAAGTCCAGAACCCTGAGGCGGTACACTAAGCAGAAAGAGGGAGGCTGAGGATTAGTGAGCGTCAGAGTCACTATCCAAGATGAAACAACAAAGATCCAGGAACACATCAGGAAAATGGCCCCCAATGATGACCTGCTAATTGAATGCCTCAGGCAGCAAAAACCCAGTGAGGAGAAGGAAGAAGAAGAGAGACTATCATGGAGGGACAAGCCCCTGCACGGGATGTACCACCGACAGATAGAGGAAGTGGCTGATATGGAGAAAACATACCAGTGGCTGGAGAAGGCTGGTCTAAGGGACAGCAGAGAGCACTGATCATGGCAGCACAAGAACAGGACTTGAATACAAGATTGACAGAGGGTGGGGTCTACCACACCAGACAAGACCCAAGGTGCTGACTGAGCAAAGACGCCCCTGAGACAGTGCAGCACATAACAGTAGGGTGCAAGACGCAGGCAGGTAAGGCAAACTTGGAGCGTCACAACCAAGTGGCCGGCGTCCTCTACTCTAACATCTTCTGTGAGTATGGGCTGGAAGTTCCAGCAAAAAAGTCGACAACACCTCCTAAAATGATTGAGAATGACCGAGCAAAGATCCTGCGGGACTTCCAGATCCAGACCAATAAGATGGTGGTGGCTAATCAACCGGATATCGTGGTGGTCGACACACAGGGGAAGAAAGCGGTGGTGGTAGGTGTCACAATCACCAGTGATAGCAACATCAGGAAGAAGGAACACGAGAAGCCCGAGAAATACCAAGGACTGAAAGAGGAGCTGGAAAGGATGTGGGGAGTAAAGGTGTCAGTGGTTTGAGTGGTGATAGGAGCACTCGGGGCTGTAACCCCCAAGCTGGGAGAGTGTCTCCAACAAATCCCAGGAATAACACTTGAGATCTCCGTCCAGAAGAGAGCAATCCTAGGAACAGCTAGGATCCTGCACAGGACCCTCAGGCTCCCAGGCCTCTGGTAGAGGACCCGAGTTTGAAGGAGACACAAGACCACCCAAAGAGAGGGTGAGTGGGGGATTTTATAACTAACGGTTAGCCATTAACATCCCTAATTATTGTTACTATTATTACTGTTTTACAGAAGCACTAGGGGGATGCAGAACCTACATAATTGAAGTCTTGAGGGAATCAGAACTACAGGGTCTTCAGTGCCCATTTTCATCCGAGTCAGTTCAGGAGGCCCACTGATGTGTACATATGAACAGATTAAAATATTGTGGCACATCAGAGTTTAAGAATGCTCCAAGGCCACCAGCCCGGCTAGAAGTGGAGTCAGGGAGAAAGACACCAGAAAAACGCCAGATGTTACCAGCAAAGAGTAAAAGATGTCATAGTATTGTTTTAGTTATGTTTACATCATTATATTGTCTGTCACATTAAACATTTTAGAAATGGCAGATTGCTCTTTTTGATGTTTTTATAATGTAATAGCTTACTTTGTCAAAGACACTTTTGTACTCTTGTCTTTTTATGCACATGTTGTTATCCAGTGTTTGTTAATGGCCATTATGACGATGACTTAATTTCCCTCTTGGATGACAGTTAATTAGAATCTAACCTGTATTTATCACATTTGTTGTTGTGTTTCAGGCACACACAGAGTCATGAAACCCATCTAGTCTTACCTGACAGCAACACAGGCACATAGATGTCAGTGCACCTGGTTTAAATCTCTGTCAGTCATACCGAGAAGCCACTGACGTTCACCGTTATAGTCACCGGTAACATGCAATGACCGAAACGAGCCACTGGGAGTCACTGCAACACCAAATAATTCAGTGTGAAAATAACTTGGAATATAAAATGAAACAAAACAAATCATGGAGAAATGCAAAGTAAGACAGATTAAAAACTCTTGGTTCTTAAATGTTTGCTTGATTAATTCCTCCTGGTTGCCTCTTTACTCAACCGCACAAAAGCAAGTCAGTGATATAAACACTGGCTCTGGCCGTTTACGTTCACTGACAAGAGACAAAATGCTGATAAGACAGGTGAGACCTGGAGAAAAATCCCAGTTCACAGTTATTCTGTATGTGCTGTTTGTATTTTGCATGTTCAGGCACGTCGTCTCCACTGTTTAAACTCCTGATTTCAGACTTTGCTTGTACTTTTTTCCTCAGTAAAAACAGCCACACTGGTTGGAAAAGTGTTACAAATGTACTTGCACAAAAAGATGTTCCATAGTGTCTTTAAATACATATTTACAAATGTCCTGCAATACATTTACACTCTTACTTTACAACCTTGTACGAACAGAAATGTTTGTAAAACATCTCTCAGTAGGAGACGATGGACGTCTCAGGGAGCTGCGGTCAGTTAAACATGTCACACCTCTATCTCATGCAGTTAAGCTTCAGTAAAGTCTGTGAAGGCCTCACTTGTAGAAAACTACCAGAGCTCTCTGGAAAATAAACTATCAATCACACATCACATAAAAAAAAAAAAAAAAAAAGAAGTCATGTTGCATCAACATTTCTTTCTGTGTCCACTTGCTGAGAGAATATTGGATCAAAAACAGCATTAAGAGTAATGCAAATGTGTTAAGACGGAAGAGCTGCGCTCTACGATTCCTCTTCTTTGGACAGTGCCTGTGGGTGGAAAACACGACACGTCAGAGTCCGTCAGACAGAAAAAGAACGTCACGCCGTGACTCAGATTTGACGTCACCTGTTTGAGGAACTGTCGTCCGAAATAATTGGTGGCCACGTTCTTTAAGCTGGTCTTGCTTCCCACTTTGCAGCGCACGTAACCGTAGAGGTTGGCCCCCTGCAGCACCACGCCCATGATGACCACAGGCTGCGAGGACAGCAGATCCCAACGATGTTATCGTCAATACGTCATGAAAAACAGCAGATCCAACAGAGTTGTTGTGTTTATTGAGACATGATGACTGTCGGCTATAAGAGCCTGTTTTTTATTGTGGAAAGGCCACTGTGGTCATTGGCAGCCAGAAGATTAGACATGCTCCACCTGTCAGGAAGTTACTGCACCAAATGCACCAGTGTTTGACTGACAGCTAATGATTAAACCCTAAAAAAAACAAGTTCTGTATCCTAAAACTACATTTCAATGCTTTTATCATGTGGCCTCCAAATCTTTTGGACACCTGAGCCTCATCCCCAGCAGCCGGAGCTCACCTGCTCTGTCACCCTTTGAATTTTAAACTAGTCTACTACACGCTGCTCAGTGGCACGTTCTAACACTGGAGTCATTCAGCCACACATGTTTGAACCAGACACAGATTCCAAGGAAGAAGAGGAGGATCTACAGGTACAAGGTAGAGTGGTAGATTTTTTTTTCTACAACAATAAGCCCCATCCACCCAAGTCATCAGGATTGGTTCCTGATGAGTTCTGTAGGCTGTCAGAATTTGTTTAATTCTTCCAGTCATGACGTGGAGGCTTATTTCAGTCATTATATGTGCTGTAGTAAATATAAACACCACACTGACATGTTGACAAGGTCAAAAACTAGATTTTCCTCTTTAATTCAGTGAAGGGATGTGAGCAGCTGCTCAGCATCTACACATCTCACACTAACAGGGCAAATAAGCTCATCCTCAAAAACTTAAGACAGATTTTAGAGAGGTGCAGCCGTTTTTTAAACACTAAAATCCAGACGCAGCGTTCAGAGGTTGTACAGTAATGACAGAATAACAGGATAATTTAAATTCAGAACCTACCACCCATTTGATCTTGAAGGAGAAGAGGGTGCTGAATGCAAGGATGACCCAGAGGACCGGACAAACAATCAGTCCCAGCCAGAAGATCCGGGACTCCGAATCTGATGCTTGTTGCTTCCCAGAGCCCTGAAAGAAAACAAAAACAGGATATTCTCAGTCGGGACAGCTGCAAATGCACTTATCAAACGGGTCGAGCACAAGAGGTCACACTCGTGCGGTCAAAGACAGAACAGAACGACGAGCACCTTCCTCGCCTCAAACACCCAGCGGCTGCAACCGTCTTCATCCACCTGGTTCCACCAGCGCAGACCCACCATCAGCCTCCCCGTGATGTTCTGTTAAACACATATTATTGTGGACTGTCAATCGGCACCATGCAAACATTTCCTGCCGTTGACCGGATGAAGACTCGCCTTCACTGTCCAGAAGTCGCACGAGAGCAGGAGGATTATCGTCACCATGCAGGCAATGAAGCTTCTACTGAAGAACTCACAGAGCAAGTACGTGAGGACGGCGCTAACTCTGAAGAACAGGTGGAAGAAGGACGCCACAGGATGCCTGCCAACATGGGAAATAAAACACTGATGTCATGTTTTCAGACTGTGTGATCTGTTCCAGGACATGATTCACTTTATTATCATATACAACAAAAAAACAGCACCAAAATCTCACATTCTGAGAAACTGAGACAAACAAACGTGGTCAATCATCTGTTAACGTACTTTAGATTCGACTTTGACCTTTTCCCCACATCCTCCTCTGCATCGAACAGAGCCACTTCTTCATCGTTGGCGTCCTGAGGGATCAATCAGGAAGAGAAGTAATCCGAGGAGAATCATCATCATCATTGCTCTGGACATCAGGTCATGAGGTAAAACTAACCTCAAGGATAACACTGAGTTCACATGCAGAAAACGCGCAGCTACTAATTTCACCGTTTTATACGCATTCAAACAAACGACAAACGTGTCATGTTGGAAGTTTTTCACCTTTATCTTGTCTCTACTTAGCTAGATACGCTAACAGTCGGATGCTACGTTTTTTTAAAAACACAATTACTCACTAACTTTACACACGAATGTTACAGACACAACGACGAACCGTCGGAGTGTTGCCGTTGATGTGATTTATGAGTTTAGACTTGTTTTGATGAGTAAAGTGATGGCTCAGAAAGACGTCAGTTAGCTAACGTCAGCTAACTGCCACCGCGGCTAGCTACCGTTAGCTCTGTAATAAACAAAAAACAAGTACAGAAACCTCATCAGAACCCCACCGAGTCGTTTTTTAGTTTTTAAAAGCGTGAATATGAACCTGAGTGAACGTTAGATACGTAGCAACGTACATAAACAGCAACCACTTAGCATGCCAGCTAACGAGATTAGCACGACAGAGGGTTGACACAGCTGGAAACTCTTCCGAGTTTAACTGCTTGTTCGGTGTTTTTCTGTCCCTTCGGAAGACGCGACGTCAGCCGGTGGACACATTGTACGTGACAGAAAAGAGAGAAACATTCACAGTCACTTACGCCTGCTAACATGTTGATGCCCGAGCAAGCACTTCCGGGCTACGTGCTAGTTGGACGACAGCGGTCACATGACCGACGTGTGCCACGTCGGCTGTACGTCATTGCAGCGAGTTGGCGCGTTCAGGTTGCGTGCCTGTTACGTAACATTCCTGAGACGTGATGGAATTCAAAACAACTTGTGTCGTGTGTCGCGTTTATAAACAGATTTAATCAGGTACTTTTTTTCATAGTTTTCAAAATAAAATACATCTATAACCCACTCAAATTCTCCACATTCATTTGTTCACAAAGCACTTTATTTTAGAAAACTTGAAACTCACCATCAGTTTATCTTAAACTTCCTGACGCTGTGCATATTTGCACCTGTTTTTGTGTATTTCCTGCACACAAGAAATGGAAATAAATGACATCTTGAGCCTTGTAACCTAAATATGTGATTCTGACTTGTTCAGGCTCTTGGTGAGCATTAAATATCAAGAGTGAAAAACAACTTTATTGGAGTATTTCAGCTATAGGATACTTTTTACTGTACTCATGGAGTGGGGAAATATATTGTCTAAGATTGTACGTCCTGATGTGATCGTTCCCTGGTTGTCAAACTGCGTTACAGTTAAATGATGGAATTTTCTGAACGTCTGAACGAGCGTTTAACCTGTTGTAGAAGTTGCCCTCACCCACTTCAGTCATTAAATCCACAATACTGGCGATTATTTATCAAAAATGTCGTTGTGCTCATACTTTGTCAAGGTACCAAAAGTTCCCCCTTCAGTGGGTAAAAGCGAAAAACATATAAGTGTAATGGTGCTGAAAAATCTTAATATTAGTTTAAGGACATAAAACGCAGCTGTAATTTCAGCCATAATTCTACTTTTCTGTTTATCAGTGAGATCACAGCCAATAAATTACCTCATGAGCCACTGATCAGCTTGACGTCAGCCTCGGATTTAATAAAGTTAAGGCAATTTGAACGGTGAACCAAAAAAGAGTCTATATTTTTTCATTTTGTCAAATCTTTATTTGCATTCATAAGATAAAGAACACTTCATGATTCACAGTGTGAAGAAAAGTAACAACGGTCACAATTGATCTTATTTGTTGTACAAAAACAAGCTGGCGAGAAGCTTCAACTTGTTTCCTGAAAGTGTCGGATTAAAACCAGTTTGCTTAATGAGTCTTACATTGTGGGATTTTCACTGAAGTGATCCGGGAACTGACTTGGGTCATTTCTCCGCTGCCGTTTTGGCGGGCGGAGCTGTGTTTGAGGGCGAGGTGGGGGGAGAGGGGCTTTTCAGCCGTATGGGCTCCCCCGGCGCCACCAAGGCCACGATATTCTCCTTCTTGGAGAGCCAGAAGGCCGGGTAGAGAGGCTCCAGGAACTCCGCCTGGTACTCGTGGATGAGCGTCATGGTTTCCTCCACGCCGTAGAAGGCCAGCAGGCCTCGGGTGTAGTCCACATAAACGCCGACGCGGGTGAACTTGTCCACGTGCAGAGGCGTCTCCACGTCGCTGTGCCAGGCGGAGAAGGTGCGGCCGTTCCACTGGAGGCACCAGGAGAAGTTGTTCCCCGTGATGCAGCCGTTGGTCTCGTTGCTCTTGCGGTCAATGCTCTTGTAAGTCACACCCACGTGCGTGCCCTCGCCGCTGATGTCCGCCTCGAAGTAGTGGCGGCCCAGGTAGAAGCTCTCCGTGGTCAGGACTTGGCGCCAGTTGTCGAAGCGCTCGGGGACATCGGGGTACGGGTGCTGCCAGGGCGTGGTGTTGGTCACCTTCCTGTTCTCCCCCGTCAGCCGCAAGAACTTGTGAGCCGTGTCAGGGTCGAAGGTCAAGTGGGCGGAGTCTGGGGGAGAGTTGTGAAACGTTAGTTTACTCATGTTGTCACCATATTGTTTGTGTTCTCGTATTGTAGCTATAATCCCACCACTCTAACAGCCACGAGTAGCTGTGGCTTCTTCTTGTCTTTTCACATTTTCATTTTCAAGTGATTTACGTTAAAAAAACCTCACGAATGAGAGAAAAGTTCCAGTTCTGGATAGAATTTCTGCAGCAGAACATTCTGTTTTTTCTCTCCTCTCCTGTTAATCATCTCAGAACCCCTCAGATGGATCTCGTGACCCTTCGGAGGGACGCCGACCACCTGATTTTACACATAAACCAGCTCCCCTCAAACAACAGCAACCGGATATTCTGCTTTAATTTGCCATTTGTGACATTCGACTATTTTGCTGCAGAAATACAATTTTACCTGATGATCCTTTGATAGGAAATGTATTGGATGAACTGCTCTGAGATGTTCAAACTCAGCCTAACGTGTGGTCAGAGGTCAGAGGTCAGGGGTCGTTGGGGATCTGTTCTTCGGCCGACTGTATGCGAGCAGGATAAATGTTCACAAACGGTTGGATCAGAGGCCACATGGGTCTTTGTGTTCTCAGGAAGTGGCCCCGATCTGATCCGGGATCAGTTTGGCTGACCGGAGCTACGACAAGCTGTCACGCACCAGCGTGGCTCGTACAAATCTCACTGTTCGTCCCGGCGTTTCCAAAAACACACCGCAGCACTTACACTTGATGAAGTCGGCGTGCGTCTCTGGATCCGGAATAGACAGGTTCTGTTTGGCTGCCACGATCTCGTGAACCGTCGTCTTTATCCCCATTTTGTCTGCGACAGAAGACAAACACGTGTCACCGTCAGGGAACCCAACACAGTTTACGTTGAGTTGCATGACCTTTGCCCTCAGCCGGCACAGAAACGAGTTTGCGTCGTCTCTCTGCGTCTGTCGGCGTCACCTGACGCAGGTGATTCATGAACAGGGGATTTGAGAGCGTATTCAGCCGCTATATGCATAAAATTCTTCACGCGTTTGAGCACGCCCAGACGGACGCATGCAGCTCGGCGCTGCTCCTCTCTCGTCTCACCGTTCTTGCACGTCTCTTTGACCTTCTCGACGTACGAGGACACCAGCAGGGAACACAGCTCCTGCGTGGAGTCCACGATCACGCGGCTGAAGGAGTTCAGGCGGTCCATCAGGCCGATGTAGACGCCGGGCAGAGAAATGTCCGCGGCCTCTTTTTTCCACTCCGAGTACTCCTGCAGACCCGACGAAGGACACACTGCATGAATGTTTACGTCCTGTCTTTTCTTTTCTTATTTCTATTTGTCAAAACGTTACGAATCCAGATTCAGGATCCAGATCCATCATCCGGTCTGGATCCCTCCCAAAATAAACATTTGCTAACTCGATCTAAATCCAATGCACACTTTTCTTTTTTTGGGGGGGTTTTCTTGTGAGAACTCGTTCATTAGTTTTTGAGTCATGAGTGTGTCTGAAAACTGATCCAGATCCATAATCCGGATCCAGATCGTGACACTAAGGGTGGATTCCAAATTTAATCCAAGTCCCAGTTCACAGTTTTTGAGTTTTATTCGTAATAGACAGGTAATAAAAATACTTCAACGTACGTCGGCGTGATAAGAATGATCTAAAATCACTGAAAACAGGTTTCAGTTTGTTTGAGGTGAGATGCGAAATTTTAGTTTGGCCGATTTACCTTCTGCTAACATAGCGAAGGATGGACCTACACTGCAGATCAAGCAGCACTCATGTCGTCTTCCTTCAGATACAGTCTGTCGTCCACAGCTAATTTGTGTTTATGCTAACTTCCTGTGGAACACGGTGCTAAACTGTGGAAATACCGTCCGACGTGCAGCAGCAGTTATGGCTGAGCGGCTCAACAGACGGACGCGGTGACCGTGGTGGTGTCACCTGTAAGAAGTCCACGTCGTTCTTGTTCTTCGACAGCTTCTCCACCTGCGCCTGCGTCTTCTTCAGCTCCGTGCACCTGTGCTCCAGGTGAACCCGGATGCCATCGGCCTGCTTCAGCGCCTGCTTCTCCTCCCCCTCCAGGATCTCCGTCACCTCCCGCTTCGCCCTCTCCATCACCGCCTGCAGCTCCTCGAACTGGCTCTCGATCACCGCTCGTACCTCCGTCACGGAATTCTGCAGGTCGAACATAGTTTAGAGTCTGAGGGACGAGGTGTGTCAACACAGACACAAGATCAAGACCAGGACAGGCCAGTTCCGTCACATGACACACTTAGGAAAAAATACGGAGCAAACAAATCGTGACCAACAACTTTGTTTTCTGATAACAAACAAAGTGACTTCAGCGACTGGCATGCTGTTCAAACAGTATTTGTTTATTTGTTTATTTGTGCTCAGGACCAGTTTTTGTCTGAGATCAAGATAAATTGGAATAAAAACGTAGATTCCGAGATGAAACCAAAACCGAAACCTTCATTCAGTGGTTCAGATTCAGATTCAGATTCAGAATACTTTATTTATCCCCGAGGGAAATTGTTACTTTACTTTACAGTAAAGTTACTGGTTCTGAGACCAGTTGGAGGTGCTCCAACACGGGCAACATTACATCTGATAAGACAGTGACGTTGAGCAACTGCAGACTCACTGAATGCTTGGTTGCCTTGTACATCTGCCCACGCCTCAGGGGAACCTAGATGGGTGAGTCCGATACCTCGGCCTTTACAAGCTGCCGGGTTCTCATGCCGTAAATAGCCAAAATGTCATAAAGTATTGTGACGTACAGCCGTTGAGCTCATGTGTTTACCTCAATAGAAACTGCGTTGAGCTGAAGTTTGTTGATGGCGTGCTCCGCGGCCGTCACCGTCTTCACCATCTCACTCTGCTTCTCCCTGAGTTCCTTCTGTGAACGCAAGAACAGGACAGAGATCAGCACAGAATCACAGACGGAGAGTCAACGTAAACACCGAGGCCGTTTTTTCCATCAAAACTGTGTTGTTTCCTCCACTCTGTGGCTGAGGGTCACACTTCAAAACCACAACCCGACCTTGGTGGTTTCAGAGCATCAGCTTGTTTTCAGACTCGTGTTTGAATTCCTCGGGCAGGTCCAGACAGGCAGGTCCAGACAGGCAGGTCCAGGCAGCTCGTAGAGGAGAAATCAAGTTCAAACCCCAAGGGGAACATTTGTCTTGGCTTGAGTCGGTGCCACAAATCCATAATTTAAAAAGACCAACCAAGCATCTGTGGAATATCACAGGAAAACCCTCCAGCTACGATTGTCTCAGGAATTTCATTTGGTGAGGGGTAAAGATGGGATCTCATCTCTCACTTCCCCATTGGGTAGTAAAGATTTCACAAATACTAGTCCAGGGACTCGGCTCAATAGTTTGTCAAACAAACTAAAAATTGTCAAACAGATCCATGACCTTCTCCTGGAATGCCGTTTACTGTGGTGTTAACAATAATCTGTTGCGCAACCAAATTCCTGACGACACCATTAATTGTTTAAACACTTCAATGTTTTTTTGAGTGAGCACAAGCAACCGTGATGCATGGTCATGTGACCCAATTTCAGCGTGAGCTTCCACCTCGTCCATCCAAACAAGATTTCTTCCACTCCCTGTTATTTCCAAGTGTGTACCGTGTGTTTTGGCTCCTTTTACCCACGATGCTCTGTCTTCTGGTCCACTTCCTGTATTTGGTCTACAGCTTGGTCATTGTTGTTTGCTCACCTCAAACAAAGTGCACCAGGGTTCACTTGGAAGTGACGTGTGACCCCGTTTTGAGGCAGACCAGAGTTCAAATGAGCTTTCACAGCAGCCCGAATGCACCGAACTATTCAGGAAACGTACCAGCGTTGGTTTGAAGTGGACCAAACAGTTCAGTTATCCTAGTGAAGTTATTTATTCTGTCAAAAACAAATTCCTGGCTCCAATGTTCTTTGTAAGGTAAAAATCATAATCAGATCAGTTTATATGCAGATGATCTTTTCGTGTTTTTAACCAAAAATGGATCCCTCCGTCATTAAAACATTATCAGAATATTTAATGTTCTCAGTTTTTTTTTTATTTTTTAAAACATTCACTCATTCAACAGGAACAGTTTTCCTGTTGATATTTAACTTGTTAGCTGATTAATTTCCTTTAAACTGCTACATTAAAAAAAAAACAGCTGTATAGAATCTTCATTATTGGACCGTATGTTAACACTTGACCTCCGACTGTGATGTACAAACTCTCCGAATTAAACATGTAAACTAGTTAAAAGTTCTCCGTCTGCACGAGTCTCACATTATTGTACATTACTGGATGTCTACTAGTGCTGCATTCATGTGTTCATCTGAATGGCAGCAGGTAAATATTAACATTATATATTAAATATAAATGAATT
>KV751350.1:3996384-4006422 GCA_001698575.1 Mola mola | reverse complement strand
GGCGGGGAGCCGGGAGCTGCGTCTTCAGCTGCTGTCTGAGCCATTTCTGTCAGCCCGGCCACACCTCCACCCTCCCTATCCTGTCTGAGCGCAACTGGCTGGGCCACTTCTGTCAGTTCCTGGATCACACGGAGGAGCCCGGAAGGCCACACCTCAGAGATTTCAGAGTTTCAGCGTGAGCAGGCGGGCCCCAAGCACTGCTCCCTCCTCCCTGGCAGATGGATAAAGCACAGGGTGGAGCACAGAGGTGTAGGGTTGCAGCCGTGTGTGAACATGAAACAAAAGTTAGCAGTTTGTTTGCACTTCTCAGCTACATGATGGAGTCATGTGAGTCTGTCGCAGCCTGAAGGGACGTCGGTTCATGAGGAAGGAAGTGAACTTTGGGCAGAGCCTGGAGGAACCTGACGAGCCCGAAACCAGCCAAAGTGGAGAACATGCTTGTCAGGTGACTCACACAAGTGGTCATGTGATTGATCACGTGTGTTCAGCCAATCAGGGAGCACTGACTGTTCTATTGTGTTTTTCAGGACGGCCTCTCGGCGTCACGTCTGGGGCAGAACGTGATCTGCCAAAATTAACGATAAAGAGAGGTAGGTCTTGATAATAAACTGTGATCTGTTTTAAACAGCTTCTGAACTTAACCAATTTATGATATTGTCATTTGTTTACGTGTTAATTTATTGCTTTCATTCACTTGTTTTGTTGCCATGGGGTCAAACTGTTGACTGCTGGTTGGATCGATGTCACAGTTCACAGATCCATCTATCGTTTGTGATGTCGCACTCGTGTGACTGACGACACTGTTATTTACATAAGGAAACAGAAACATAAAAAATGCAAAAAGAAAGAAAGCAAAGTAAGTAAGAGCGAAGTAAAAATTACTACCCACATAAAAGCAGAAAACTTCATAAAGTACTAGAAATAAAGCCAAAAAACAGACTATTTTATCGTCTGAATTAATAACTGCCAGCATTTTTCACAACATTCTGGCCGCCTTTCATAGCATTAATATATCAAGTAGTTTATTTCTTTATTTTGGATTTTGGCAGTTTTTCTTTCTCCCGAGAGGAGACACGTCTAATTCTGACCTGGTTTTCTTTGAGTCCAAGTCCAAGAAAAATAAATATCTGTTCCTCAGAACTGTGAAGAAAAGTGTCAGAAGTCAAATATTTCCTTTGTGCCACCGATCAGCTTGAACCAACATGAGTCTTGTTTGGATTTGTTTTTTAATTTGGAATCTTTAATCAAAGCATTTCAAACATGATATGAATACATGAAATGATCAAGATTCTTGGCTGGGACTGAACCGTCACTTCACAAAGACAAACACAAAGTGAAACTACGTTGGGAAGTGCAGAACAAAAAGATGAAACGTGTTGCTGGTTTCCTTCTCAGGATTTCCATCCCTGAAGAATAGAAATAAGTCAGAAATCTGCCAAAATTGAGCCAACAGACTTTATTCATATGTTTCCGGAGGAAATGAACAATCATCATCATGGCAGCTACAGAAAAAAATCACGTCTCTGCAGCTGTCGAGCCTCGACAGGCTTCTCTGAAACAAAGAACAAGTCCTGATCCTGACTAAAGCTGCTCCAAACAATATTTGACAAACTGGACAAAGTGACGAGACACGTGACCTCAGAGGATCATCAGCCGACTCAGTTTGGTCAGAAACATGAAATAAATGTTACTGCTGCTTTCCTACATCAGCCAGTGTGAATGTAAACAGGAAACAATCAGCTCATGTTCTGACCTTTTCAGGCAGCGATGTGTCAGTTTTGTTGTTCTGCTGCCCCCAGGTGGTCAAAATATATAGCACACCTGTTCGGGTGTCTCGTCTTGTGTTTGTAAATTGACTCATCTCAGTTTTGGTTGTAGCATCAACGAATTTAAGGACTGATGGAGGGTTTATTTCATGTATATAAATGCACAATAATTCAACGTAATAAACAGATATTTTGATACTAGAATGAAAGATAAAGTGTCAATAAAGGCAATAAAACATGTCTGATTAAAAAAACAAAATCTTAAAAAACTTTAGCGTACGAAGAAATAAAACACAGAGACACGTGGATGTGGTCTCTGTGTGAAACCAGCAAAAGAAAATTAAACCGGCAACAGCGCCAACATCTGTCGCTATGGAAACACCACGATTGTTATTACTTTTTAATCATTTGAGGCCATGTGCAGTAAATTTAGCTCGACCTTGTGCACGTCTCTGTTTTCAAAGTTTCTATTGGTTTTGACTACAAAGAAGATTTTCGCATCCTAAATATTCTGTGCTTATTAGATTTGCAGCTCTGTGATTTTTTTGTTCTAAAAAAATGCAAACATATTTTCTTTACTTATTACACAGAAAGCTGATGAAAGGCTAAAAGGTGAACATTGAAAATGTGCAGTTATTTCTAACAGGGTTCCTCAGTGAGACATTTCATCTCTGTGTGGCACATGAACGGAGAAAACTGCTCCAGGACCAGCAGGCGGTCGGAGCGCCTCGCCGAGCGGGAGGATGTGCCTCCTGAAACAGACTCCAGGTCAGTTCCGCAGCACGATTAATCTCCCACTTTGGCCTGAAAACAGGAGCCGTTGAACCCGATCGCATCAGTTCTTATCTGTGCGCTCTTGATTAACACACCAGTTAATTTAATCACTTGGAATCTCGTCAGGATTTATGTTCGCGTCTGTTCAAGCTGGCCTGGAGGTTCAACGCGTCACTGCAGGCCCACCAGCTCGGTGATGGGCGGAGCAAACACCATCAGCTCCTGGTACCTGTGGAAGAAGAGCCGAAGGCGCGACAGGTAGCCGTCCTCCAGGTACGGCAGCTGCTTTTCGCTCAGAAACTTGGACACGATGGGCTTCACCTGCAGAGACACGAGGACTCAGAACAGCAGGTTCTATAAAGGTTCTATACGACAAGTTTTACAAGGAAATACTGCAGATTTTACAGCTATTTAAGTTCTACGTAACTAGATTTATAGATGAAAAGAGCTGGAGTTTAGGCGAATATGAAAAGTTTTACAGGTGCAAACAGCAATTTTAAAGTAGAGGCAAAGATTTATCGATTTTCGGGTGAATGTGAAAAGATTTACTGGTGAAAATAAGGTTTCATAGCTGAGTAGGTTTCACATTCAGCTTCATCAGTGACTTTTAATGCCCTCCAATAAAACTAAAACTAAACTTAAATCTGATATTGCAATGTTTTGTGGTTAACATCTGTTGGACCGGTCTCTGGGCGAAGGTGTAACACCCACGTTGGGAGCAGAAAGGCTCAGTGATTGGGTACCTTTAAGCACATGTGGTCGGACAGGAAGGGGAACAGGTGGTGCTCCACGTGGCAGTTGATGAGCGAGTGTCCGAACGTCCAGTCCAGCAGGAGGTTCCGCGGCAGGTTCAGGACTCCGTGGGTCATCTGGTAGATCCTCTTCGGCCGGCGGGTCAGCGAGAACATTTCGAGGCCGATGTGCTGCCAACGACACAAGTTTGGTTTAACGGTTAAAACCAGCTTGGCCTTCGCCAACACGGTTTGTTGCCAGCGTCACTGAAGGTCTGGATGTGACTGAACGGCTGATTACATTTCTGATCTGAACTAAAAAACTGATGGACTAAAGGAGTTTTGTTAAATTTGTTGTGTTAGTAGAATCTGTCCCATAAAAAGGTTTTGTTTCTGGATCCGTTTCAGACATAAGTCAGAATCAAACAGACAGGTTTTCCATGGAACTGGGGTTTGTATCCGCTGAGTTTTAATTAATTACTTCCACTAACAAACTTAGAGGTTTTCTTAAAAATATCTTATAAAAATGATAAAAATGATGAAACGTGTGGAACTTATTAATCGGATGAAGCTGAACTTGAAGTTCACTGGTGCAAACATGGCCTGTATTCCTGTAAACACGGTTTTTTTTTAATCTGAACTTTCAGTATTTGTTTGGCATCGATGGAGCGTTTGAAACCACTACTTGTGTCACCACACGCTAAAGGAGAGAACGAAGCGAAGCCTTTGGTCATGATGTATTTCCTCTTATAGAGAAGAAACCAGGAGAGTTTCCGAGTTCACCGATCCAAAGGTCGTCCTCAGACGGACGTGTGGGGGCGCCGAGTTCAGGGGAAATGTGGGACGGAGGCCAAGAGACGGGAGGGGCGGCGCCCAGAGGGAACAGACAAACGTCTGAACCTTCTTTTCTAATCCTCCGTGATCAGAGCAATGCAGGACGAGCTGCTCGGAGCGGCCGGTTCCAGCAGAACGCCACGCTCGCCGTCAGCAGGCGTCCTGATCCGTTCACGTGTTCACTCATCTCATCGACGCTCCCCAACTAAATTGAATCACTCCCCAATGTTCTGTCAGTTTACTGTCAAAGTAAAAGACTCAGATTTAAGAAGCTCTCGGATTAATGAACCATAAAACAGCAGCGAATTTAATACTTGAGAAACGTTTGATTAATTATTAAATCATAATGGAACAATTTCCTAAGAACCTACGAAAATTTGTACTTCACCTCATGAAAAATGTAATAAAACGCAGTAACGCAATGACTCGTAACCTGTAACCTGACAAATCTGTAATAACATTTTAGGGATAATGAAACAATTTTCAGGAGGGAGATGTCATCATTTTAATGATTTAGAGGGATGAAGAAATAAAGCCAAAACGAAAGCTGCCGGCCTCCTCGGCACATTTTGTCTGTTAACTTCAGCTGTACTTCCTGTTAGCATCATGTTAGCGTGTTAGCATGGTACGGCGTTAACAGATACAGAAGCCGTGTTGCTGCGTTTTGACCTTCAGGGCCGCCGTAATGAGACGGCTCGCAGGTCAAAAACCAGCACGTCAGCACTGCTATCCACCTGCTTCACGGCAGCCATGTTGAAAAAGTGGTTGGAAAATCGTAGGTGTTGTCGTGGAGGTTCCACTCCGCCACACTAAATGGAACACGACCTTCATCCGGTTCAGTAATTACACCTGCTCGTCCCTACGATTCCCCGTCAACATGGCCGCCATGACGAAGGTGTAATGTGGGCGTTCAGCTCCCGCTGCCGCTCCTCACCTGGAAGATGTTGACGTGGATGAACGGCACGGAGAACATGGCTCTGCACGCCAGCATGCAGAGCAGCGCGCTGAGCGGCGAGCGGAACCCGGACACGTGGATCAGCAGCCAGTACTGCGAATACAGGCCCAGCGCCACCATGAGGACTGTCCGGACGACGTGAACCGCCAAGTGTCCTCTGAGGTGAGCTGCGAAACCAAACATCCAGCGCACGCGTGAGAACAAAGTGACGGCTGAGCGCGAGCGGCGGGTCGACCCGTGTGAGTGGAGTCTTACAGAATGCGACCAGCGGCGTGATGACGGGCACGGCCAGGGGCGCGACGAACAGGTAGACGGTGCGGGGCAGGAAGGGGGCCTTCCACACGCTGGAGTCCCCCAGACCCACCACGTTGGTGTGAGCGTGGTGCATCTTGATGTGGCCCTGAATGCCGACCGGTGCCGAGAAGGAGCCGCAGACCTGAGAGCAGGAACAGTCACATGACCCAATCAATACAAATGATCGAGCAGGAAAATCAATACCGACGATGTTATTTTAATAAATATTCAGGATCAATTGTTGTCGCTCCGAATCGTCCCGATTTTACTTTCCTGTGAGTTCCTATCGACCGGGGAAATCTTTGGCGTTAAAAGGTCAAAGGTCAAGGTCAGACAAAAATTCCCATTTGCTAACATTCACTGAAATGTCAATCAATCCGATCTCAGCCAAAACGCAACCAGGATGCTTCTAACTTAGACCACATATGTAACGTGTCACGGTTTCAATCCTGAGATAAATTTGACCTTCAAACGGTCAAAGGTCACAGCAGGTGACTTTGCTAAAACAAAAAAATTTGCTATATCTCGAGATTCCCTGGGCCGAAAAAAATTTCAACCGGGGTTTAGACGACCCTCGTCCAGGTTAACACACTAACTTTGGAGCGAATTTGGATAAATCTGAGCCTGAGCGACAGCGCGAGCAGCAAAGGTCAGCTCAGGTTTTGTTTACTTAAAGGCAACTTTCCTACAGAGAGTGAAATGAGACGAGATGTTTGTTTGGTGAATGTGAGGCTGCTGTTAGCTTAGCATTAAAACTGCAAACACCACAGATTTGTCACCAATAGCATTTTGCTCACAGGCACTTCAGCAGCATTCAGCCAAATCTCATGTCTTCTATATTCACTAGACATGACGATGACAGTTACGGTGAAATATTCTAACGTTGGAGATTTTTCTTTATTTTTTTGAGCTAATTATCGAAATGCTTGAGACATTTGTTTGATTGAGGAATGAGTCTAGAACCTGTTAAAAGTTCACTTTCTTGAATAAACTATAAAGTCGCAATATTTTAATGTTGCGCGATACCCTCAGGATGTGGAAACAACAGTCGTTGTGTCACATGTCAACATCCATTTTAAAACAATCCACGGACTGGTTTTCGCCCCCACCTGCCCTCCCCAGTAGAGTTATTCCAATTTTCTCTCATGTTCTGAACTTTTTCCTCTCTGAGAGAAAATACATACAAACATAAGTAATAATCAATAATTAAAACAACATAATAGAACACATAGTAAATAATTAAACGCCCTGAAACTGAAAAACCAGCATCATCATCGCCTCACCTCGATGAAGAAGACGGCCCAGAACTTGCCCCAGGCCCGCGACTCGCTCAGGGCCCCGTGGCTGGCCAGGTGAGTCCCTTTGACGGTGATGACGGCGTGGGCCGCGCCCATCAGCAGCACGCCGGCGGAGAAACAGAGGAGCTGAGGGGAGGCGAGCAGCAGGAAGGCTGCAGGCGGAGCCACAAACACGTCATCGCTGATGAATTCATCTTTACATAGCTCCACAACTTATCGTACACCCAAACACGGTTCCTGTTTGACTTTCATGATGTGTCACAGTTCAGGCTGAACCTCTGCAGGAGCGCCCCCATCAGGCTGAATGGATCATTGCACAGCAGGAAACAGTAAGAGGAAACTTCCTCTTTTTATCCTGAGTGCTTGTGGGAAAAACTGTAGGCGTCTACTCCACGTTGACTCTTCGGTAACATTTTGAGTGTCGTTATTGGAGAAACAGTGATGTTTCTCCGATGTTTTGATCGGTCCTGAGCCACTGCAGCGTTTTATAGTCTCGTCGAGCTAAACCAGCGGTGGGTAAACTAGGACCAAAGATGGACGTCTTAAACACTGAAGCCACCTGGATATCTCCCTTTTCCAGCAATAACATGCATTTCAATTTACTCCAACAGGGGGCGCACTCCAAAATACTACCGACAGATAATCATTATTCTTCACGTTGGCCATTGCAGTAGCCCATAATTTAACAATGAGCAGACCAAAGACAAGAAGAGCATGCTAACTACGCTAGCAACCAACCAATACAAGAAAGGGCGGCTTCTGCTCAGAGGTTAGCAGCAAATTTACAGGCTCAGCAAAACATTTTTGTCCGACAAACTATTATTCAGGAGGCGAGTTATTTGCTGACATTCAAATTAGCAAAGGCCAGCAAGCCTTTCTCATCAGGGGAATCTTTGAAAGAATGCTTGGCAAAGACGGCCAGTCTCTTATGTCCAGAGAGCAAAAACAAATTTGAACAAATGAGTTAATCAAGCAGGACAACGACACGTCGCATAAGACTTGGACAGAGAGTTAAACCCAAAATGTGGAGTCATCTAAGTTCTATTCGTTAGCTCTGGATGAAAGTAACGACATAAACGACAATTGATGACAGTTTTGAGATCAGAGAGGAGTTTTTGGCCGTGGAATCCGTAAAGGGGACGACGTGAGGAGTGGACGTGTTTGACAGGTTGTCATGGAAACTGGCGAGCGTCACCACAGATGGATCGCCAAACTGAACAGGAAAAACACACTTAAGTTCACTTCACAATCTAGCAGGAAGGCCTGTGTAAGTCTGTATCGCAGCTTGATCACGAAGTGAAGCTACTCATGAAGCTCGTTAACGTCACACGACCGTCGTCGGTTCATTAAACTCCTTGAAGAAACCTCATGTTGACCATCAGGACTAACTTTACCACTCTAATGTCCGTTGGTGAAAGTTTGGGGAAAATATGTCGGCCAGTATGGGAGCTCACAGGGGAGATTTCTGGAGTTACGGGGGAAAGCCGACGAGTTTCTTTCCGAGCTGAGAGACAAAGAGTGGCTTTGTGAGTTTGTATTCGCTGTGGACATTCTGGCACACGTGAACGTGCTCAACGTGAAGCTACAAGGCAAAGATCAATGTGTGCATGAAATGTAACAAATGACTTAATACTTTAGACTTTATACTCACAACACATTCGCTCACATCTCCACCCTCCCACCCTACGGCCCTCAACATGCCCAGAATGAAAAAATTGAACCACTTCAGCTGGTGTCATGTCCTGTCACTGGAATATGAAACAGCGCCGGACGAGTTGCAGTTGGAACTGACAGATCTCCAGTCTGACTCCGTCTAAAAGAAGTTTATGATGAACATGGAAAAAGCACATCCCAGTTAACCAACACCTGAGAGCTGCCAACACTGAACTGACACCAAACTTGGGCACGCTGGCAAAGAAGGCTGATCAACTCGTATCAGGTATGTTGGTAATGAGTTTCACACCCCTTCATCTGCTGCTGACCTGCCCCAAATTTTAAAACCCAGCGTGGCCCCTGTGCTAAACCGTCCCAGCAATCGAACTACAAACCGGAGTAATATTAAAAAATGTTGTGAAGTATCAGACCCTCAAAGTTTGGGAGATAAGAATAAGGTTGAAAAATACGGGAATTGTCCTTTAATATGACAGTTCAGGCTGATGAGAGGTTACGTCCAAACTTGTTGATGTTACAGCAGATTTGAAGCTGAAATGTTCACCGTAGCAGCAGATCAGGGGAAAACTAAAAATGGGTGTAAATAACGTCTTCCTGATCAGGGTGTGATCTAGCAGCTTACAGTGAACGCGGCAGAGACGATACAGTGAACGCGGCAGAGACGATACAGTGAACGCGGCAGAGACGATACAGTGAACGCGGCAGAGACGATACAGTGAACGCGGCAGGGACGTTACAGTGAACGCAGCAGGGACATGTTGGAGCTGCAGGTGTACATTACACATCACCCTTGAAGCAGGTTTCCTGCTGTTGGGTTGACTGATCAGGTGACACGAGGATCTTGTTCTTATGGAGGTCAGCGGCTGACCACCCGTGACCCAGATAAGATCACGGGAGGCTGGCAGTGTGGAACACAAATATGAAACCAGCGAGACAATTACAGCTCAAATATCAGTTTATTTATCTTATCTAAATTCGATGGAAGGATTTAAATATTTTCCTAATCAATTAATATCAAAGGTAATTCTCTAATGTCAGCATTTTATTGTTTACTGAGTCACGTTTGACAGTGAACTTAACACGAGAAGGCATCATCTTTGTATTTTTCCGCTTCTCTTTGTGACTTTTATAGACAAAGTAATTAATAAACAGAAATAAACTGCAGATTAAATTATATGAAAACAATAAAGGCCAATCTTTTCAATCTTTTGGCTCCCTCTGGCATATTTACAGAAATGTTCTAAAACTATAAAATTCATTTAAACAAGATGGTCTGCAGATCCTGCAAGTTGTTGGAATAAAAGAAGTAAAAACTTTTTCACTCGCTCTTCATTGGTCTCTTACTGCCGATAAGCTGTGTGAAGTTTTCAGGGTGGGGGGTCTCACCTGGTGGCACGCAGAAGAACGCCACCGCCAGGATGCTGCAGTCGATGCCCCTCCTCTCCCACCAGCTGCTCTCCTTCACCATCTTCTGCACCAGCCTGGTCAGCTCCATCATCATTGACTCCTTCTCCAACTCCTCAGTCCCGCTCTCCTTCCAGCCTCCTCCCGTCTCCGGGCTACGCTCTGTGTCCGCTCCCCTCCTGGCCAACATCTCCTCTGATGTCCGGCTCTGGGCTCGATGCGAGATTGTCAAAGTGCTTCTGGGCGAGGAACACTGTCAGAGAGGCCCAACCCCCAAACTGCAAACCCTCCTCTCCCTCCTCCTCCTCCTC